>JAECUM010017166.1:0-32241 GCA_016617855.1 Megalonaias nervosa | reverse complement strand
CCTCCCCTGCAAAAAATCCTGCGGGTGCCCATGCTCACAACATCTAGTGTCAGAGAAGAATAACTGTTGAGTTCCATTGGTTATATTGTAAGTGAAGAGAAAAGAACACGTTTCCAACCTTGACATACACTGACTGTTTGCATTCTTTTTCATCCTCCTTCCAGTCTAGTGGGTCCTCGTCACATATCGCACGGTTGTAATTTTTCTTCATTCTGTTCAGTAATTTGCTGGCGCAGATAAAACAAGCTGTGAAATATAAGGACATTTTCTCTCATGCTACCGAAACTTCTACAAGGAATGGAGATTGGTAACCCTGAGCAACAAATGTTTCCGAGAGGGAACTGGTACAGACCCTCTAAGTGAAGAATAAAATAATATCACAATGAAAAAGTATGTGGCTTTCGTTTCATATTTGCTATTTAAGCGATGAAATACGTAAACTGATCTTGTTTCCTTTTTTCCTCCCTACCCCTACCTTCCACTACTCTTAGAGGAATTATTTGGCAGGCGAATACAGATAGGAGATATAGTCTTTGAAATTGAAGTAAGAAATGATAGTAATTTTATTGCACGAGAGTTGTCAATAGAAATGCGTCAGAATCGAAAGGATATCATGAAATCAAATGCTAATGTGCAAATCAAATAGAAGGCTTCGTTTGAAGGTTCCATAATATAATCATTCACATTACTTTCTGTTCAAACGTATCAACTTACACAGTTGTATTAAAAAGAAGACGGCTGCAGTGTAGTTAATTTGTATAAAAAGCTTTCAAATAAAGGATAATATATACGACATCTGTTTAAGTAAGTAATGAAGAGATAAATTTGAAATAGTACATATATATGCTAATACAGTGCTATTTGATCTCGTACAACTACAAGTTAATGGCGATTATATCATGTGGTGTTATGTCACCATTTTAAAAAACAGAGCACAAAAAAACCCAACAACCCCCACCCCAACGACAAAACAGTCTGGCGTAATTACGTGTAATGAAATGCCGTCAGCTGGGATTTTACAGGTGAATAAATATTACATTGCGTATGTATTAGCAAGCAAGACCACATGACTTGAATGTGAAGTATATAAATACAGACTGAAGAAGTGATACGAAATTCTACTGAGGTGAAAACATATTTTTTCTAGATAAAAGAGCTCGACAGTGACGTATTTCCGGATTCAGTGTATTGTTCACATACATTCATGATATCTGCTCACAAAACGATTGTGCCTTCGACACACTGCAGAACGGGATTGCATACGTGTACACAATAGACGATGACTATTTCCGGTTTCATCTATAGCGCCCCTGGAAGGGTTGTCAGATTACTGTTTCATCTATCGCTCTTGTTGAAAAGCAACATATTGCTAAAATTGTACAAATTTCAGTTAGTTTCCTAGCAACATCCGACAATTAAAGTCATACAATATATGGATTCTTACATAGGTAATATGCATTATGGATCCCTAGAAAGACACTAAATGTTGCATATATATATAGTGGGAAAGGTTTTAGAAACACAATGACATTGAAAAAGCGCCAGACTAGATGTATTTAGACGGTGGCCCTATCTTGTACCCGACAGCGTTTTGCAGCACAAATTGAATGAGACTTATCTCTGTCTAATGATGCGTGATAAATATTCACTTTGTTGTTTTTTGTCACCGACATTTAAAAGGCATAATATCTGCATCATTTTCGGAATTACTTTTGGAAACAATACATTCTGTGACGGTCAGTTACTGATATTTACTGGTTTGGGTAATAAGCAGTAAAATGTAGTTAAATTTCTTAGTACCTGAATAGTTATCCCTTAACAGTGTCCTTACTGCCCTCATTCAAACAGGGACAACATGCGGAGTTTAGCACAACAATTAACTAAGCAACCATCCTAAGAGATAAATGAATTTAATACACTCAAGTCAGCCGACAAATTGGCGAAGCCTATGCACAAATCAGTGGAAGGGCGAAAATGGAATATATATATATATATATATATATATATATATATATATATATATATATATATATATATATATATATATATATATATATATATATATATTCAGTTAAAAAGGAAAACATTATAGAAGAAATCCTGACTACATCGGACAGAAAATTAAACTACTGGTAAACGAATTACATATTTTAAGTTAAATAGTAGACAGTTTGCTTAATAAACTTAAGGACAAAGCAGGAAGTTTTAAGAAATTGTTCATTTTGCAGCAAATTGAGCAAGAACTATTTCGACAATGTAAAATCACTGCATAACATCTGAGAGAGAGAGAGAGAGAGAGAGAGAGAGAGAGAGAGAGAGAGAGATTTAGCGTAACTTATAGTGATTTCTAACACTGGGACATCATGCCTCAGACACGTAGCAGCATCATGTCCCACTCAGTCACATTATCCTGACACCAGGCCGACCAGTCCTAACAATAACCAAGCGAGGCAACTACTAGTACCATTTTTTATAAGTCTTAGGTATGCCTCGGCCAGGGCTTGAACAGCGACCTTCCGCATCCGCTCTAACCACTTAGGCCACCGGACCGGTCAGAGAGAGAGAGAGAGAGAGAGAGAGAGAGAGAGAGAGAGAGAGAGAGAGAGATATAAAAATCAGAGAGCTAAAACATTAATAATTTATAACACTTTCCTTTCTGTTGCTTATCTGTGTCGCCTACGTCGCTTGTATGTTTAAGAATATTTAAGACATTACAAAAACGGTGCAACTTAAGAGCCTGTACAAAGTTGAATATTAGATTTTGTAAAGCAAACCATATGTACAACCTAGCAACAATTATTATATGCCTCAAAAGGTTACACCTTTACTTTTGAGTTTAAACATCTGAGACGAAACGTGGTAAATGCCGTTGAGCACACACTAGTATACACCGTTTAAACAGTTGTTCAGCCTTCTGCTGCATTATTTCAGATGATTGTCAATTAAAAAATTCGTTGAATGATTTAAAAACATATTTCCAAAACAGAAATTATCCCAAACATATCATTGATTCTGCGCTCAACAAAGCCCGTAATCTTACTCAACATGAGGCTTTAAACACAGCAAATTGTACAATAGAGAAAAATATAATTCCTTTTACAATACAATATAATTCTTCATTACCTAATATAGGCCTTATAATTAATAAATATTGGAGTCTCCTAAATTTATCAAATAAAAACAGCGTAAAATCACTTTACAACAATAAACCAATTCTTGCTTATAGAAGACCCAAGAATTTGCAAGATTTTCTAATTAGAACTAAACAAACAGAAAATAAAAAAAGACAATTCTCGTCATCTAAATGTAATAGACACCGGTGCTCTCAATGTGCAAACATAAGAGAAAGTGCTTCTTTCAGTAGCGCTAATACTAAAGAGGTGTTTTCTCTATGTTATAACACTAACTGCGTATCAACTGATGTGATTTATTTGATAACCTGTAAAAAATGTGATATGCAATATGTTGGACAAACACTTCAACAAGTTTCTAAGAGAATGAATAATCATCGCTTTCATATAAAAAAAAATTATAGAGATCCTCAGTTTTCCTCTAATATTTCAACTGTATGACTGTTTGTCTCTATTTTATTTTATTATTTTACTATTAATGCATTGAAATACGTCACTGTTAATGCATTAAAATACGTCACTATTAGTACATTGAATACGTCACTTTTAATGCATTAAAACACGTCACTTTTAATGCATTGAAATACCTCACTATTAAAGCGCTAAAATATGTCACTGTTAATGCATTAAAATACGTCACTCTTAATGAATTGAAATATGTCACTGTTAATGCATTGAAATACGTCACAGTCGAGTTCTTATCGAGACGATTTTTTTTCCACCGTTGCCGAGTTTCAAAGCAGGATTTGATTTGTACTCGTATGCCATGTTGCAATAGGATGATCCGGTTTGGGATTCGATCACAACGAAGACGCACAACAATTTCGTGAATGAGATTTTGATTTATAATGTGACTTACAAATTATTAAATCTGACATCAACAATGGATTTAACAACGATGCGCACCGAGCTGGAACTACTGATACAAGGAAAGTGATATTAACTCGATCATAACATGCAACTTAAACGTGTAATCAACAAGAATGGATGCATAGAAATTATAAACTGATGTAATTGACTTATGGATCTATGACCATGGATGATCAATGTTTAGAATTTAACACAAGAAACAAACTGTTGCATCTACCACCAAGGATATCAAAGGGTAGGTGCACGATGCACCAATTATTTTAGCTGGAGTAAACCGCGTTCTGGTAACACGTGGAACCAATATAAGCAATTTACAAGAGATAATTATCCATCCCCGTTAGCAGCTACCTGATCATAGTTTTGTCGACGCAAATTGCAGGGAATCCAGCAGTTTCTTCCAGTTAAAGTCCCGAGCAATATCACCGGAATCTTGTAGACGTTTTACACGGCGTCAAAAACCTCGTAGTAAAAATATTCGCCAATATTATCCAGCATGATCAAAGATGAACATGTATATCACAATTTACGAAGAGCGCTCTCAATGCTTTGATCATGCATCATGATAGCGTCGAATGGTAGCTAAGCACGAAATCTCAGATTAAAATATACTTAGTCTGCTGATACGGCAGCTTTGTGATAGTTTTATGCCGAGTTTCTATCGGCTGATGCAGTATTGCTTTAAAATGATGTATGTGTAATACCTTGTGTTTCATATTATTGCGTTGTTTTCCAATACTTAACCATGGGATCCTTTGACTTGGTTTCGATTTTGACGTAATTGCCTCGATAAAACAGGAAATCACCAATTAGCTGTTATTTTCAGTAAGAACTAATTTGTACTATCTCTGTTGCATCTAAATTTGTCTTTTGTTCGCCATCGCCGCTAACGGAACATATTAGTCAAATGCATTTTGAAGAATATCACAAATGGTTATTTATTTAGTTGTTATATATTTTAACACAAAAGGTGGGTAATGGTTGAGAATAGGTCATAGGCAATGCAAAACAGAGTCATTAATGTTACGTGACACAGAACACTGAATTTACAACTTGTTATTGATCAAGGTACATTTCCTTCCTGAAGTCTTTTTTTAAAGTAGCTATATATATATATATATATATATATATATATATATATATATATATATATATATATATATATATATATATATATAAACACCACCTCCAACCCCTCTCCACCCCCCACCCCCAAACATTAATTCGTAACCGGAGCATCAATAAATTCTCATTCATGAGAGTATTTTCAATTTGATCCTTGTCATCAATAAGTTTGCACATTATATACGGAAAAATGCACAGCATATAATAAAATATTCACATCACATAATAAAGTCTCTACAGTATATACAGTTTATATTTTACCAAGTAATAGTGGAACAAAAGCACATCAAATAATTAAATGTACAGCACATGATTAAAAATAAATAACATATTAGGTCGTTTACATCATCTAGTAAAACATAAACATGGCGTTGAAATATACAGCATATAATAATAAATTAGTAGTTTTTCAAAATCTGTATCACACTAACTTAATTGCTTTTGAATTGTCTGCATATTTGAAAGCGAGCTAAATTCACGTATATATCGACCTATCAACCTATTTACCTATATCCATACACGCATACATACATACATACATACACATACATACATACATACATACATACATACATACCATTTAAATGTCTGTATTATTATTTATATCTTTAATTTTTGTAATTTTTTTCATGTCTGTAAATTATAGTGATTATCTTTAGTTGAAATTTCGTACCTGCATGTGTCCTATTTTAAGATATTAAAGAACGCAGAATTGCGTAATATCTATAAATAGATGCTCATGTATGTGTTGACAGTTACTAATAATAAAATTATTAGAGAATATGTTGACGATTTTCGCCCTTTATCGCATGGACAGGTCGATGAGTTGGTACATCAGAAGGATTAAGCTATTTGCCATCGAATGGGTTAAATCATGTGAGTTCTTCTACGATGTTGGAAATTTGCGCTTTGTCACGTAAGTAGTAGTTACAATATAAATGTTTTATCTTTTCAACTATATACAAGTAGCTAGGACTGGGCAGGTTTCTTATTCTTAATTCTTGTGTTACTGCTGCAACATCAAGTCTGCAGACATATCATACGTTGTATTTGGATATTGCTTGAGAGGAAAAAGCCATTTGTTTGGATTATTCAGTGGAAACAGAAAGCGCTCATTGGACTATAATAATATTTTGGAACGACTGTGAATTATTCATTGGAGTTCTGGACAACACTATTTTGACAATGTCACAAGTCTTGGCAGAACAGTAAATTTTCGGATCTAAAATGTATACGAAACATTTAATTCTTTTGGACTTTAACAGAATTGTTTTTGGATTATTTTTGGATTCAATTTATAATAATGTACGTTCCTCTTGAATTTTAATTTTATAATATTGATCATTAACTTGTTTATTTAGTTTTACAAAACTTCTTGGTTTTGCTTCTTTCTCGTACTTAGTTTATGACCATAGAGTCGTAACGGTATAAATGGAACTGTTGTGCACTACCAAGCTTATTTTTGATTTTAAATGAGGATGTAGCAAACAGATTTTTCGCGAGAACCGGCCTAAGATTTATCGTACTCGTGATGCTCGCGACGTCTTTGATGATGATAGTGTTAAGTCACATGTGTTAAACAGAATTTGTTATTTACCACCCCAAGGACAGGGTACAGAAACTTTCCCAGCCAAGAACAAGAAATTAACATCTAACCAAATGTAGTGATAGGCACACAAAGACTAATTTTCGGGGATTTCTTCTGTTTTTCAAAAGAACTAATACAGTTACATTCGTCGTCTTTATTCCTTACACGTTTCGTATGCATATTGGGTATTAAAGGTCGTTAATATATGTATTTGCATTTTATTTTAAAGATTGTCGTCCGCAGCCCGCTGTCTTAAATCGGTTTCAGTAGATATGTTCACATTTTTAACTTTTCTTTTCATCCCCCCCCCCACTTATTAAAATAGATAAGTGCCAGCTAGAAAGCTTCTCAGCATTTTGCATGTATCTACAGGTCCTGAGAAACCGTTCTTGTTGTTTATGTAATCAAGGAGGGAATGTAAAAGCTATAAAATGTTTCCAGCCAATTACATGTACTAGTCAGCCACAACGATGTAAACTCATTAATAAGAAAAACGTTACTAATTCAGACTCTTAAGTCTTGATTACCTGCAAGCACGGGCATTTGTTAAGAATACCAGTATTGTGAACAGAGACGTTCCCCAAATAATGATAATACCTATATACAACTTTATTATTTGTGACATTATTGGATAAAAAGTTTCTCTTTCGTGACATATTTCAGCAATCAAGTTTCATTTTGCTATGTGCCGCATGTGTCGCACATATTCTAAGGACACAAACACCATGTAAAGGTCGTACAGCTTTATGCAAAACTGAAATGGAAAACAACCATTCAATGTTGCTTACACTACCAATAGCAGCAACTACATTGACTGCTTTCGGACTTTATCACTGATTTTTTTAAAGGGCTAGTGGTAAGCAACTTTAATTAATTAACATGTGTGCTTTATCCAGGGGAGAAGAACTGATCCGGGGTCAACCTATTGTGGGAAACAAAAAACAGAAATATGTTTGTTGACTGAGATTGTTGTTCTAGCCAACCGTCACTACAGATAGAACTAGATATGCAATGAAAGCATCGTTATGCTAGCAATACCCCCGTTCGTAACAGTAACTTTAATTTCGATATCATTTTAAAAACGATTTGCTGGCTTGCTTTATCCATAAAAACGACAGTGCGTAAGGTTAATACTCCAAAACAAATGCGCAAAGCTATATGTCGCTAATTAAATCTAATAAATGATTCTAGAATTTCTTTCCTGACCATCAAAAATAATCGTAAAACCATTGAATGGTTAGAGCGTCCGCCTCGGATGCGAGAGATCACGGGTTCGAACCCCGGCCGAGTCATACCAAAGACTTATAAAAAAATGATACTGTCAGCTGGCGCTCAGCATTAAGAAGTTAGTGTTAGGACTGGCCAGCCTGGTGCCACAATATGTGAGTGGGTGGGACATGATGCTACATGTCTGGGGCATGATGCCCCAGTGCTAGACATCACTATAAACTGCTACACTGCAGTCATCGTAGCGATATGACTGAAAAATTGTGAAAGATACGTTAAAAATCCAAATCACACACACACACACATCAAGCATTTCAAACAATCCTCAATAAATTTAAAGCTTTGCTCCTTCGTCAAATTGTCTCATAAGTTACGTAGAGAAACAATGTTGATGCTTTCTTTCTCATCTATTTGTTGTCTTTCTGATCTACCAATGTTGCCAACAGCACAGCAAGTTTGTATCTACTCATTAAGTGTGCATGAAAGATTTTCGAACACAGATCTGGTAGTTATGATTTTATACCTATCGAACCTCGCGATAATATCCCTGCTATTGTGTGCGTTCCTCTCTGGGCTAAATTAGATTGTCTCCATGGGGCGACAACGCAATACCTTGATTTTCTTTGCCCGATTCAGCATACTGTACTTTTCAGCCAACTTCGCACGAATATTCACAGCATGCTCCACAGCTGACTTCTTGACAGCCGCTTCGCCCATAAAGAATCTCCGCACAATTTGCGTCAGCCCCGAACCAACCAAATATATGATATCTCCAAGGACGCAAATCAAGTTTCCTTATGTCGGGCTTATTACAACCCAGTCACTTTTGATTATACATAGCGTAACATCGCTGACAACACAATACAACGTAATGCACAATGCTGATAAATTCACTCCGGAACTTTTCCAAACCCATCGATACCGCCAACAATGTTACAGGCGGATTTTTATCACACACACACACACACACACACACACACACACACACACACAGAGTATCGGTCCTACAAAGTTATATAAAACTAAGTCGGATCACTGCAGATACAAATTTGCACATGGACGTAAGATTTAAGCATCAGTGCAACATACAGATCACTTCGTAAAATGTATGTGGCAAGGTTTATTTGGTTACATATTCGAGCCATCTCGACGATATTTACAATTTGATTCAATGCACAGAGCTTGATAGATCATTCTTCAATTTATTCTCTTGGTAAGGTCATATTATTCTGAAAATAAAAGATCATTTGAATTTAACCTATTCCGAGGAATCAGCTTTATCATTTTACTTTTTACCATATCAGAATAAATATGGCTATAATAATTATAACTTGTACTAAAGAATAACCCTTGATCTAATATAACTTGTACTGAAGAATAACCCTTGATCTAATATAACTTGTATTGAAGAATAACCCTTGATCTAATATAACTTGTATAGAAGAATAACCTTTGATCTAATATAACTTGTACTAAAGAATAACCCTTGATCTAATATAACTTGTATTAAAGAATAACGCTTGATCTAATATAACTTGTATTGAAGAGTAACCCTTGATCTAATATAACTTGTATTAAAGAATAACGCTTGATCTAATATAACTTGCATTAAAGAATAACCCTTGATTTGATATAACTTGTATTAAAGAATAACCCTTGATTTGATATAACTTGTATTAAAGAATAACCCTTGATCTAATATAACTTGTACTAAAGAATAACGCTTGATCTAATATAACTTGTATTGAAGAATAACCCTTGATCTAATATAACTTGTATTAAAGAATAACCCTTGATCTAATATAACTTGTATTAAAGAATAACCCTTGATCTAATATAACTTGTATTAAAGAATAACCCTTGATCTAATATAACTTGTATTAAAGAATAACCCTTGATCTAATATAACTTGTATCAAAGAATAACCCTTGATCTAATATAACTTGTATCAAAGAATAACCCTTGATCTAATATAACTTGTATTAAAGAATAACCCTTGATCTAATATAACTTGTATTGAAGAATAACCCTTGATTTAATATAACTTGTATTAAAGAATAACCCTTGATTTGATATAACTTGTATTAAAGAATAACCCTTGATCTAATATAACTTCTACTAAAGAATAACGCTTGATCTAATATAACTTGTATTGAAGAGTAACCCTTGATCTAATATAACTTGTATTAAAGAATAACCCTTGATCTAATATAACTTGTATTAAAGAATAACCCTTGATCTAATATAACTTGTATTAAAGAATAACCCTTGATCTAATATAACTTGTATCAAAGAATAACCCTTGATCTAATATAACTTGTATCAAAGAATAACCCTTGATCTAATATAACTTGTATCAAAGAATAACCTTTGATCTAATATAACTTGTATTAATGAATAACCCTTGATCTAATATAACTTGCATTGAAGAATAACCCTTGATTTAATATAACTTGTATAATAACTCGTATTGAAGAATAACCCTTGATCTAATATAACTTGTATTAAAGAATAACCCTTGATCTAATATAACTTGTATTAAAGAATAACCCTTGAGCTATGTATAACCCATCCATGACCAATAGATCCAGGAGTCGCAGAAAACGTCAATGTGATGAAAGAAATGCATAGTGTACAGCACATACATTTTGGTAAAAATCTATGAAGAGTTGTCCAATACACCCTAAACATTGGGTCAGACATCAGAAGAGTTGTCCAATACACCCTAAAGATTAGGTCAGACATCAGAAGAGTTGTCCAATACACCCTAAAGATTAGGTCAGACATCAGAAGAGTTGTCCAATACACCCTAAAGATTAGGTCAGACATCAGAAGAGTTGTCCAATACACCCTAAAGATTAGGTCAGACATCAGAAGAGTTGTCCAATACACCCTAAAGATTAGGTCAGACATCAGAAGAGTTGTCCAATACACCCTAAAGATTAGGTCAGACATCAGAAGAGTTGTCCAATACACCCTAAAGATTAGGTCAGACATCAGAAGAGTTGTCCAATACACCCTAAAGATTAGGTCAGACATCAGAAGAGTTGTCCAATACACCCTAAAGATTAGGTCAGACATCAGAAGAGTTGTCCAATACACCCTAAAGATTAGGTCAGACATCAGAAGAGTTGTCCAATACACCCTAAAGATTAGGTCAGACATCAGAAGAGTTGTCCAATACACCCTATAAACAGTAGGTCAACCATTAGAAGAGCTATGATATGTACCCTTAAGGGTACGTCATCCATGTTTTGATACACTGACGTCCTAAGTTTGGCTGAAGAATTGTCTGAACGTTTATGACTATACAAATGAAGGTGATGATATATCTTGGTGTATAAGGGACAAAATTAAATAGCTTTATTTCGAATCAGCTTTCAATCACATTTGAAATAGCTTTTATTTCAATTCAGCTTTCAGTCACATTTGAAATAGCTTTATTTCAAATCAACATTCAGTCTCATTTTAAATAGCTTTATTTCAGATCAACTTTCAGACACATTTTATATCTTGATCATTTAATATGCCTATAGCAAAAACAATGCACCGTATTCATAGTTAGAACGAGACATTCGCAAAGTGAGAATAAAGAGTTTTAACTAAAAAGGATAACTCAGGATAAACCGGCTGCATCTGAGATGGCTTCAACTGTAGTCAGTGAAATAAAAAAAGATATTGTTATTGTGAATGTTATTATTATTATTATTAGTAGTAGTAGTAGTAGTAGCAGTATAGGCAAACTTTTCCGTACAAGGATTTGCGTTATTTTGTTTCTTTTAGTCATTTTATGCTTTGGATTTGGCAGACTTATTCGAGAAAAAAAACGTTTACCTTAACGTCTTCAATTCCAATCATCATCGCAAACTTGATTACTCTCCACTTAAAAGCCAAGCGATATTTGAAACGCCCATTCACATCGTCCTAGCTTTTATATATAGAAAATATTTTTGACCATTCCATCCTCATTTCATTAATATCGTGATACAAACGCATTGCCTCCAGCCTTTCTACAAGAAAAGCTCAGTTTTAGTTAAAGGATTTTGTGATTCTATGTCAATGTTGGCTGACATTCGTAAAAAAAAAGTGTCAGCAAAAGCAATAAAGCAAAGTGACACCATGATCTCATCTAGCTTCAAACCGTGCTGAAATTGGGTCTTAGAGAAAATTCTCAGAATGTCATTATATTAATAGGTAAATCTATCACAGGTCATGCTTTCTCCTCATCGTGAGCCTTCTGAAGGTCCTTATAAGTTTAAAACTGTCATAAAAATGACCTGCACATCCAACTGACCTTCGAGGATTAACACCGGAAAATGCATTTTCAAGGGCATACACTTTCGCAGAAAACGGTCTCTTTCCTTGAGTCTGATATTCTCACAATATCACTGCAGTTCACATCCGCGATGGAACAAAAGTATTCTATGACATTCTGGTTGTACTCTTTGCTTCAGTATTTAAGCTGTAGGACACACGGTACTAATTGAATGATATTTTTTTCTGATTTTCTTAAATAAAGCTCAAATACATAATTGTTGCCTGAAATGTACCATTGCTATATTGGTGAACATGAACTTGCAATATAATTTAATATTCATTAATATAATCTTTGACAAGCAGAACTATGCGCATTGCTTACTTATGCGTTGAACTACTATTTCTAGGTCTGTCAAGAAAATCAAGGATGATATACTAATTGTATGGAAAAATGGGAACCAATATAGAAATGGGCGAAAACAAAATAGAGTATATATGGGTTTGGCTGGCCAGAATTGGTTGATATTGAAAGATAGATTTTAGCAAAAAGAAATCTTTTGAGAGCTTATCCTAGTTGTAACAGAAAAAATATAGAGACATTGTTTCATTGATTAAATTTCAGTCCTTTATCAGTCCTGAGTTTGGAAAACTCAGTACTGAAATTAGCACCTGGCTCCTTGGTGTGGAATTGAAAGCACATCTTTCAAACACATGCAAGTCCAGAAAATGCTGCGGCTCATATCATTTTCTCTACACAGAAGCTGCCATCCAGGATGCATCTATACTGATAAATAAAGGTTTGATCATGAGCACTCAGAAATTTAAAGTTATTGAGTTTTTAATAGCATTGTGTTTGCATGGGTTTACTCTGGGGACTAAGTTAGTACCGCGAATCCTGTAGAGACAGTCGGTAGAACGTCAAATCGCTCTGTTCAGACCATTAACGCCGTTAACGGCTTACATAGATTACACAGGCTAAATAAGAAGTATGGATTCTATTTTGCGTATACAATTATCGCTAACAATGGAGAAATGGTCCAGTAAAATTCACAAATTATTATTGCATTCACTGCAGTGAAAATGACTTTCGCACTAGCAATAGTTGCCAGTAATTCTACATGTGCCTGCAAAGTGCTTTGTAAAAGTCAACGAGAGTAATGCAGAGAAAAATAAATAAACAACTAAGTAAACCAAAATATAAACAACCCCCCCAAAACAAGCAAGCAAACTTGAAAACCAAAAAATCAACATGAAAATTATCAAGCATCTCCAGAATCAAACCCCAAAACTCAACATGAAAATGAACATAGATCTCTAGAATCAAGACGAAACAATCAGCCGATTCTCACAGAAAAAATAAACCCCAAAGATACATTTCCATGGATAATCAACTAAAATACGTAACAGCCCCAGGCACAAAGAAAACAACTTATGCCGAAACCATTTAAAAAATGGGGCGAAACAAGTTGTACAAGAACCCTCAAAACTCTGATAATAACACTACAAAATCTAACGAAAACCCTGGAATATCTAATGCAGACTTCATCACAAACCGAACAAAGAACGCGCGATTCGTCAGGATAGAAAACAAGAGCAAATGGAGAAAAGAGAAGAAACGAGGAAAAAAAATTAAAAAAATTACAAATCGAAAGAGAAAAGGAGACTGTATAAAATACATCTAATCGGATTCTAACTGACAGTCTCTCTCTCTCTCTCTCTCTCTCTCTCTCTCTCTCTCTCTCTCTCTATATATATATATATATATATATATATATATATATATATATATATATATATATATATATATATATATATATATACACTCTCATTACATTACATTACTGTATTATTACCCCATCTCATTACTATCATGCTTAGCACTTCATTTAACATGCAACAAATGCATAAATTTCCTTGATGACAAGAAAGTTTTTCCTGGAATGTAATCATATCACCCCCTCCCACAAACCCCTCCTAAGACTGAGACCGACGTCAATAGACTGGCGATAAAACTCTCCTGAAGGTCATGAGATTCTCCTCGGAAAACTGATGTTATCTGCAACATAAGTGAATGTTACCTCAACGCGGATTCCTAACTACTAAATTCGTAATTTGAAAGAACATACTTCATCTGCATGCGATATTTATCTTGCGTAATAGCTAAGATGATTTTCCACATTTATCTATTTGGGATAGAGTTAATAGTTAGAATAAAGATGTATCACCTCTTTTTTTTCTTAAGTCATTCTTTTTTTTAATATAGAAAGATGATGATGATGTGTGTGTGTAAAGATAGATAGATAGATAGATAGATAGATAGATAGATAGATAGATAGACATACAGCATGTTAAGTTTAAAGTTGAAAATAATGTAGCACTATAACTGGCCAACATAGGTGGCCTATATTCTAAGTGACGTAGATTTACAGGTTGAGTTAAGCAGTGCACAGCTTATAGTGTTTCAGGTTTGCATCTGAGCTAATTTCCACCGTGTATCTTGTACATAGAAGCAACATCTAATTTTAGACATGGAGTTTAGTTAATTCACAGTTGACTGGAAACTCTTTTCCTTGCAGTTTCTGCATTAATGGTTTTTCAAGAAGACAGTGTAAGATCGTGTTCCGATAAAAACTTTTCTTTGAATGCTACAATGCAGTTTTTAGTTTCGATTCTGTTTAAGAGGAATTTATTTACATGCCTGATGACAAACCAGAAAAAAAAAACCATGTCTGTTTGACCTTCCAAGCAAATATTCATATAGGGTCTTGTGTATACGAAAAAAGTGCATTGTATGCGTCATACGCGCACAGTAGGGCAGAATAATCTCGCTCACACAACGATGCACAGTGCACGTAAAGAAGCTATACTTATTTTGAACATAGAGGCTCTGATTCATGGATCTATAAATTGTCATTAGGTTCCCAGCTGCATTCAACATTTCAAGCAAATCAAGCTCATCGCCAGGTGAATAAACATCGAATACAAAGGAGAAAATAAAAACACGTAACACACAGCCAAGAGAACTATTTGGCAAAAGATGCGGCAATCTGTTTAATGATCTCATTCTAAAAACCAAATTGTTTGACCTAATTCCAGGCGTAGCGAAAACAACGCCATCTAAGAGCAGATGCTGAAAATCTGTAGCCAGCATTATATCCTGGTAAGAGTTATATTTGGCAAACGTTTATGTTCCTCTTGTTGTGGGTTTAACGCCATTTTTCAGGACATGATGGCTGTACATGGTGGCCAGCGTGTCATGTGTAGGAAGAACCCTAAAATCCCAGGAAAGAACAACCGACTCACGGGAAGCTATTGGCAAGCTTTCGCACATACTCAAGTTGGCCGATTCCGAGACTCGAATCCAAGTGGACACAGGTGAGATGTCAGTGATCAGTAAAGATGAGTGCCGTAGACCATTCGGCCATCAAGGGACCCTCGAGGTGAAAGTACTAAAAGATATGTGTCAGACGAATGATGAGGCGGATACTGAGAAAGAGATAACTATCTAACTATATATATATATATATATATATATATATATATATATATATATATATATATATATATTCTCACCATTGCCATTATTCTGAGCACTTCATTCAATATGCATCAAGTGCAATAATTATATTCTTTCTCATATTAGAGTTATTACTGGAAAGTAATGAAATCACACACAGGATTGACATAAAATACAATATATAGCCAATAAAACTACGAAATGAATTTTCTTCTAAGATCCTATGATACAGAGTAATTTAAGAGATTCTCCCTAAATAATGTGCATTATCATCGCGTGCCAAATGTCTTTCCGACTGATTCCCAGCCAATTAAACTTGCAAAACGAAGCAATATACTTCGTCTGTATATGACATTTGTTTTGTGGAATAGCTAAGATAGCTGATAAGGCTGCATATGGAAAAGATATTACGTGGTTCTGATCCATCAAATGAAGATGTACGAGTCTCAGGGGATCATCTTTAAGTCACCACTCATTCTTGGCAGCTTCAGCGTGTTAAGTTACTGTATTTTCACTGTCATTTACTTCAGTAACCATTAAAATTTTTACAATAGGTGGTATATCACAGCAAACATGCTATACGTACAACTATGCATATATTTTATTTATATCACATGCAAAAATATTCATACATCCATGCCGAGTGTGTCCGTGACAAAATTTATTTTGAGGCTATAATAGGCTATAATAATAATAATAATAATAATAATAATAATAATATCCTTTATTGATCAGGGATGGCCCTGCAATTAAACAAATATACGTGTAAAGAGTAAAAGTCTGCAAAGTAATATCTATCGCATAACAGAATACAAATATAGCATAAATTGATTGAAAAAATCATACAAGTTTACATAATGTTTATTATATAGATTCATGACAGCTACCACACACCATCTTATGGTATCGTAACACTAGGAGTATTCAAAAAATATTTTCCATAGATAAAATTTCTTAAAATCTGAAACATTACGCGTTGTTTAATATCATGCTGCAATCTGTTCCATAAATCTGTATCGACGTAAGCAATAGATATTTTGAGAAAATACTTCATCCAGCCGTGTATTCCTTGTTCCAATTTTCCTTACGAAATTAAAAACTTTCAGTAGTATGTCGGTAAATTACTGAAGGCCTTAAAAGTAAAAACAAATGTTCTACAATTAGCATACTTAATCGGCGTCCATTTGAGAATTTGAGAGCGTGGAGCAGAAATGAAGTTAAATATATGTAACATTCAAAGTCACCTTTAATGCTATTTGAGTATGACGTATAGTCTTTCTGAATCTAACAAGAGTTACGGGGTTCTATCCGCACATATCTACATTTGATCAAATGTGCAAAACGTCTGGTCAGACATAATAACTCTAACCCTTTTCATCAATTTTATTGTCCAAGATAATAAAAATTATTTCAAAGTGGTTGGACCAGGATGAAGTATTGTCAAAAAAGATAACTACATGTCGGGCACATTTAACAGTTTTTGGACCATTTATTTTCATTTAGAATTTTATGCATTTGTCTCTGTGTTGTGCTGAGCAGATAAGCGTCAACTGGTCTTTCTGTAAATACAAGCAAAGTTTATTGTCATACATCCATGTTATAGCACATAGGAAAATCATCAGTTACTTTGCTCTCAACAATGCTCTCATCTGTATAGCTAGCATAGTGTGATATATCATTACCATACATAAATGTTGAAGAATATTACAAGCACTTTGGAAAATCGTTTATATACAATAAGAAAAAGAGAAGATCTATAATTTTTTCCTTAAAAACCGAAATAGCTCCTCTCCAACTCACAGCGTATAATCTAATATAGATATATTCAAATAGAATCAAAACTATAGCAATTATGGTTTTGTTATATTATATGCTGATATTTTATGTCATAAAAATGAATGATTAACAGTAACAAAAACTTAACGATGCTCCAAGAATAAAAGTCAAGTTACCTTCCCGTCATCAGGGTTCTTTGTCCATTGATCAAATAAAAAAGCGAGTTTATTTATGTTTTCTTTAAATATATTTTATTGTCAAGAAGATCACAAGTATGTAAGCAGGACAAAAGGATTGGAAACAAGTTTTTCAATTCACAAGTTCCTCACCATTACACATATAAATAATTAATCAACCAGATTGCAATCAAGAGTTCAGGAAAAAGTGGAGACAGATACATATTTACAGTGAAATGAGAGGGATGAAGGAAGGATAAAAGTGGAGTGATAGCATTTGGTGTGGTCGGGTACATAAAATTTGAACTGTAGTCAAAATGGAGCATAAAGTTATCGTGTGTTTGTGAATCATTCTGCATTAATAATATAATAAATTTCTGCATTTTCTTTTGTAGCAAGAAGGTTTTTCTGCTGCATAGGAGTTTGTTGTTTTGTATTGTCAAATTAAGGTGTTTCTGAATCTATTCATTACTATCTGCGTTATAAAATAGTATGCATTCAAAAAGAGAACTAGGTGGTCATTTTTCTATTGGAAATCCAGAAGAACAGAAATAATTGGCGACAAAATTACAGTATATCTAAATAAATAATAACCCAGCAAACTTCATTTGTGTATTAGCCAGCTTAATAGCACAGAAACTTGACTATTACCAAATGCCAAAATAACTTGGAGCAGAAATGTTTCGCTCGGTAATTTCTGTTTGGAAGGTTAATATAAAAGAACAAAGAGATTCTACATAGATACTGAATGATATTGTTCGAGTTTCTCAAATTATAAGGCACTGTGTCTCGTACAAGTCAGTTATGTAATCCGGATACCGGTAATTGATAATTTTATACAAAACTGCAGAGATGTTTTTATGTTTCGCGTTTATGTGAGAGTAGGTCATCGAGTTTCAAACCAAAGTGCCTTGCTGCCAGCAACGTTTGATAGTCCAGAAATAGCTGTTTCGCAGGAATGATTGGCACGGGGTCATCAATCATCATATTATTTTTTGATAGAAAAATATATAATAAATTGAAATACATCTGTCTAAATTTTGCTAATAACCTTTTGGGATAAATATATGCGTAACTCCAGGCTTTTTCCAATCGCCTACAAAAAATTTATTCCAGTGGACATATTACATATGTGAGTCAGTCGTTCAAGAATACATTTTATCGACAGTTTTAAAAGTTTCACCGACAAGCCATCAAAACCACAAGTTTCTTAAGCAGACATTTGCATAATTTTATTTCAAAACATTCTGCAATAATATTTTTATATTAACAAAAGTTTCCTTTGATGGAAGTTCAATATTTAGTAGTGATGAATCAAAGTCATTACTAACACGTAACCCAATACTAAAGAAGAAATCGGTAAAGATATTTGTTAGTAAAGTCATTAATAACTTCGCAATTAACAGTTTTCGATGAAGGTAGGAAATCTTAAATATTAAATATATCATTTAGGTTTTTAGCAGTTGTTGATCAGCTTCATCTGAATAATCTCGTTTTATATCTAAAATATTTACCAGAACCTCATTTCTAAAAGTTATACAGATATCCCAGTTAGTTTGTACATCTATTTTTCCTTTCTGTCTCAGGTAGAACTCCCTGGTATGCACGGACGATCAGATACCATCATTAATCCACTTCTCAGAATTTTATACAAGTCTACGTTCTTGTGGAAAATGTTTATCAATGATATGAAATAATAATTTATTAAAAGCTAACCATACATGATTTATATCATCATAAATCGGTATTGTATCCGAAAGGAATGTGTCTGAAATCTTCCTTTAAATTATGCTCGTCTTTGTTTTTGTTGGTTTTTTGTGGAGTTTTTTGTTTTGTTTTTTATTTTTAATTTTAAATCACGATATTTCATTTCTAAGGGTGTTTGTTTCATTTTGTTTCTTTTCCAAATCACTAATCCCCCAGGGTTATAAGTCCTCAATCAATATTGATAAACACGTTCGGCACGTATATATTGTCCATTAATGTGCTCGTGTCCTCCGTTTCACGAGCTGGCTTTTTAATTAACAGATACATCCCATAAGTATTCGTCACGTCTATTATTTTACGCTTTTTTTTAATTCATCAGTTTTGACATCCGCATCACATTTAGATTGTAATATTTTGTATTACCCTCTCCCATCACTGATCAAAAGTTTCATATCATTCCAAAGGAGTATTAAGGCAATAAACAGCTACATACAAAGTAGTATTCTTAACGAGGATATAAATATCGATATCAGCAGATCATATTCATTTAGGTTTTCTCTAAATACCCTGATTTGCTTAACCATCGATAGATATTATAACGAAATGTGATAACAAGTTCTCTACACATATGTTACACAACCATTCAAATCCGTTGGCAGGTAATAATTTAAGTGTCTTGGTTGAAATCTCAGACAGGTTAGAGAATTTTAATGCGTTAGATACAGAGATTCTAACCCGGATCTTCGTGTTAAGGCACCTATCGCCTTGCCTGTACTCACCAACCTCTATACCTTCTCAACCATGGTGATGTGCGCATGGTCGAGATGAAATAGTTGCTGGTGTTTTCACAATGTTCATATCCCATAAGATGAACCGCTAACATTCCGGAATCACGTGGCAAACTCGTATCCTTATTTCATGTCGTAGTTTCTTGGCATTCAATTTCGATTGATAAGTGCTCGCAGGAAACAAATCATACCGAAAGCGACATTAGAAGAATGAACACTTAAAAAACATTATGGGAACCAAAATCACTTCGTCAGGACAAAATTTATCTCTCTATCTAGGTCTGCCATTCCTTAATCGTTACGTAAAAGGTTTAGAAAATAAGAAATGTAGATAAAATTTTTAATAATATTTCCTTCTCTCATGGTATATTGCTTTGACATTAACGGTTAAGATCTTTGGAGGTCAACCGCTAGACAAAACGAAACACGACCATTTCTGGTCGGTCGAATGTTTCCTCCTTTTGATCAAGACGAATAGGATTGTTCTCAATTTTTTCACGTGTTTCTTCTAACCTTTAAACAATTCTTGCAGGAACAATTTGCCAACAACAATGGTAGGAGAGGCGGCTTAAATAGTTGCTTCATATTACCAGCGTTACATGCTCTGCTATCAAACGTATTTATGAGCAACTATCCAAATTTCGATTTCTACGTTAGAATAGCAGACAAAAGTTTTAATTATTATTTCATTAATCTCATAAGTTATGCCCTGATTTATGACAATTACATTTAAAATTGTAGAATTCAAGCACCCACAGTAAGAAATAGAGATTATGATAGATAAGTCTCACGTCTTATTGAAGATTTTGTAAGTGTTATGGCTAAATCTCACGTCTTATCGAAGATTGTATAAGTGTTATAATGGGTAAGTTTCACGTCTTATTTTATACTAGGCCGTGAAAATAATTTCACTGCCCTAACAGCGTTTTTTTTTTAACTTGCTTTATATATATATATATATATATATATATATATATATATATATATATATATATATATATATATATATATATATATATATATATATATATGGTAATGAGAGTTGTTGGGTTCAAATCTGGTAATTATGGAAAAGGTTTGTGATAACGGGAGTGTGGAAGGACACTGGTTCTAGAAATGTCCAAAAGGCCCAAAGTTCAAAACTGTATACATTTCTTGAATACTAACATATTCTATCATCGTAATCAAATTTCAGAATGGAAATATTATTAAATATTCTTGTGTACTGACTTTGTGACCCACTATAGGAATAGTGAGAAACTCTTATTGTCTGTGTCGTGTACAAGAATTACCCGTAACTGCGTTTTCTTCAAAGATCAGGTGTACTGCAGAAATTTTGTTGGTCTTATTTGTCTCAAATTTAAAAAAAAAAAAATCAAAACATTTGAATTGTCAAAATGCAAATTGTACAAGGTATACAGTTAACAGGTTTTTATGATATATTAGTATTAAATTCTTAATTTTGATTTCAATAACAAACAGTATATAAACAAATATTTTTATGTTTTGGTTTGTGTTTGTAACTGATATATGTTGTGTGGATCGCTTTGAAAAACTGATCCTTATAACTCGAAAGCGTTTGGCCAGTTTCTCTGACTTGCTGCACTGTGGTCTGTTTGTCAATACATAATTTATTTCCGTAGAATACAAAGTGAAAATTTAAAAAGAACTTACAGTGCTGTGACTTATAACCCAGATAGCCATGAAAGTTCAATCACACAATCACAACTAACATGAACATGTTTACCTCCATTGATAATGATCCTAATGTTTAATCTATACTCACAGAGAAATATTAGCTATGTATTATGTTGTTTACAAGATAAATGTCCCTGGTCAAGTAAACAGTGAACTTGATTTTGGACAAGGTCAAGTACAAAATAAGAATGTATAAAGCATACAGTCATTAAGAAAAGTTAACAAATAATCTATCTATCTATCTATCTATATATATATATATATATATATATAGTATATATATATATATATATATATATATATATATATATATATATATATATATATATATATATATATATCACTATTTTAAGAACGCAATGCAAACAGATCGTTTGTTTGTTCTTTTCAAAGACGAAGTGCATCAGATTTAGACAGGATTTTTTGTTACAAATGCACCACTACACAATTTGTCATATGATTGCTAAACTTCTACTTTATTTGAAACGTCACTTAGATGCAAACATAACTTGACTGCATAGCTATTACACTAAGGTGTTTTCTTCGGCCTTGTGCTAACTGCTACTGTGAGAACTGGACACATGCGGATAGCTAGGTTTTTTTAATCTGATGGTACCATCATAACTTTTGCAGACACTGGCACCATAACGGGAATAATGCTTAGTCTGTCTTGATGGTGATTATGAATTTATACATTTCTTGATCATTTTCTGTTGGAAAGAGTTTAGCTTGTTCGTTCATAATGACAAAGTTAACTATGACAATACATACGTCGGGACTACTCGTCTCAATACAATGCCAAAGTGAACTAGGACAATACATATATCGGAGCTATTCGTCTCGACATGATGAAAAAGTGAACTAGGACAATATATACATTGTGGCTACTCGTCTCGACATAATGACAAAGTGAACTAGGACAATAGATACATTGTGGCTACTCGTCTCGACATAATGACAAAGTGAACACAATATATACATTGGGACTACTTTGTCGACATGATGACAAATTTAATTATGACAATATATACATTTTGGCTTGTCTCGACATTTGTGCGACACATTTGTGTACAAAATGTTTGAGTCTGAAAGCAATACATTTTAAAAGTCACAATTTTCAACAGTTTGACTATTTTCTGATAAATCGAAATGAAGATACGAGTAATGACAGTAGTTTCAATTCCAAAGGCGTGTATTCCAATGTTAAGGCAAATAATATCATTGTATTTTTGCATTACTAGAAATGACCCATGGATCTCAAACAGTCTTATATTTTACCTTGGGTGTATACATGTACTGAGAGATTTGAAGTACATTATAACATGGGGGTGGGGTGGGGACATTTTATTTTAAAAGGCAACAACATTGCTGGAAATTTAGACAACAATTTTGGCCTTTAAATATTTCATGTCAAATATTTAACACTATCGAAATAACTTAAATAGTCTTTACAAGTGAAATAATGACTTTTTTAACGAAACATTTATTCCTGGTAGCTCATCATGTAAAGAAAGCTTAATCTTGTTATGCCTGTGGTTAGTGAGTCCTTGTATTTGAACCTTACACACGACACCAATGGCATTACTTATGACATCAATGGGATAACACTTATAACATCAATGGCATAACACTTATGACACCAGTGGCATAATATAGATTGTACTCTGGCGCAAACCACGCTGGACTATATGCAAACTTCTCAGCTACTCTTCAGTTTTGCTATAAATAGAGAAAACACAAATTTATTCAATAGCTGCAACGTTTATCGTCTCGTCAAGCTGTAGCTACACTAATTTAGCCAATCAGGTAGTTTTGCATCCTGTTGTAGACAAAACAAAAATAATGTTTTTCCTTTGAGTTTCCTGGAGATTCGCTAATCAGTGAAGAATTTACGTGTATTAAAGATGCCTCACATGAATTCAGAATGTGTTATATAGTTCAGCCTCTTGACGCACGCTTAGGATAAAAGAGCAAACAGGCGTAACTCGGCCGATTCTGGAAAGGTCACTCGCACTAGCAATTCTAGTTATTTCATTTAAAATTCAACTACTTCGAGTAAATGGTAAATAATCTATTTCTGTTTTCTTGTGTGTTGTGCCCAAGTTGGTGACTGACATAAATAGTAGTCTCTTGAGGCATCTGAACCTATAACTGAATGTTCACACAAAATCTAAAACATTGAAGAAAGTATTATGGAAGCTTAGTTAGTGTAGCGATGACTAAAAAAATGCACCGATCAGGAACACAAACGAGACGGCTCGCTAGGACGGTAATTGCTTTAACCGACAGTACTGACTCGGAAGTCAGAATTCAAAAGTGATTGCTACATACACAAGACACTATATGACAACAATAAAAAAAAAGACCCCAAGACTAAAGAAAATTACCGGTTATGGGTAAAATATCGATTTATTTAAGATTCGCTATCTCAAGATCCACTATATTAAATTTCGTGCTTTTAAAAATAACTTTTTCGTGGGTAAAATTATTTCATGATTGCGAATAGAACAAACCGTTTTCTTTAAAGGCGGAACATCTTCCGTTGAATTTTGAAATTTGTTGTTCCAATCAAGCACGAAATGCACAGATACTGATATTACACCATGGAAAGGTTAATTAGCTGTGCTTTCATATCATCATCATCATCATCAAGCTAAATATTGTATTACACAGGCATCGTGTGCATAAACGCCAACGCTGTAAATTAATGAAATTACTCATTAGATTGACATAATAGTTATTAGATATGGGTGGGGTGAAAACACATTAAAAGAACTCTCTCTTCAAAGTCTTGTGATTTACAAAAACTTAGAATGGATTCTCTTCATCCAGCTATTGTTGGCTTTAATCCAGATGTTAGCACAACGTATTTCAGTCCTAGGCATCTTGCAAAACGAAACCACCATCATTTTGCTCCAGACGATATTTGCTTTACCTAATGGCCATAATAAAAGGGAATATATAGTTATCAATTAGGGACTGTTCAATAAAAGTTAAAAAGAGCTATATATTTTTTAATAAACGTGCACTGGGGATGAATGTATCTCTGAGCTAACAGTCCATTTATTAACGTCGATTATTCTTACAGGTCATAGTGCATGTCTTTGTTTGCAGGTTTTGATAACATTTATTGAAATGATGCAACTCACCCGAAACATCACTCCTACATGATGGCGTATGTGTGTTATCGACCATTTGGTTCAGTGTTTAATAGGAGCCAAGCCATATGAGATCAATTTAGAAATCCCATACAGCGGCAGACGAGAGTGACGGATGAGTTCCTTTGGGGAACAAATATGGAATATAAAATATGCGATAATGTCAAGTTTTGGGAAGAGATTTTGTCAACCTGAGACACGGTTGAGAATCTTCGTGAAGCTAAAATTTCTGTGTCAGCCAGTCACAAGGAAATTAATTTTCAGACATCATATTTGATTAACTTTGTGATTGACTGCTAGTGGAATATCGATCTCAGATTCCGAGTCTGATGTGTCTGGTTTCTTGATTCGAATTCTTTGATTAATGTTAAGAACTTGTTTCAGAACAATGGCAAGCAGCGATTCCTAACAAAAGTTGTAATGATAAGGTTGCATTCCCCAGATGTTTAAACTCTTTCAAAATATGCTTTGCACATATTTTTCTGTGATAACGTATTTTTCATATTAAATATGCAATCTGATAGAACGTGTCAGTGACGAAGTTAGTTTTGCAATTTTTTTAGAAACGTGATGGTGAGGAACTTAATTTAGGATGACTACCTCCAACTTCTCAAGAAGGT
Organism: Megalonaias nervosa; assembly: GCA_016617855.1. Lineage (NCBI taxonomy): Eukaryota > Metazoa > Mollusca > Bivalvia > Unionida > Unionidae > Megalonaias > Megalonaias nervosa. Next base: position 6,606 of record JAECUM010017166.1, on the reverse strand, counting down.
CTCGTCTTTATAGACCATAAACATACGTTGCAGATAAAATAATCATTGTGTATTTTTGACGTTAATTCACAAACTACACCTTGACGACGTGAAATAAATTTATAAAAAGCGTCCTTACGTGACCCCTTGTTCAGTATTGCTGTAGTTACTGTTGGTATTGCTTTAGTTTTCGTTATTGTTATGTCAAAAACAATAATTCATCCCGGATAAAATATATGGTTACACCTTTTTATGTTTAAAAAATACGTGGCGCTCTTGTTGCTCCGTTTATGTGTAAATACCAGCCATGTTGCCATTTCATCATCGGAATTCAAACCAGTAAAATGAGATATCTACAACTTTCAAAGAATCAGACTGTAAATCACCTAAACTGTTTAATTTTTTTTTTTTACATACTATCTGTCTTGCTACAAATAGTTTTGCATTGTTTGTTGTTAGCTGCTTTAGTCATACGTGTGTGTGTGTGTGTGTGTGTGTGTGTGTGTGTGTGTGTGTGCCTTTTATCCTATGCCCAGTTAAAAATATGGATACGATACAGACCAAGTTTGAACGATGAAATTTCTCCTCACCCGTCTTCCAGTACTTGTCAACTTTGGAAGAATTATTATATTACTTGTACATACTCGTAGGAAATTGATTTATGGAACAAGTCATATGCTTTTCTTTTTCAGTGCCAACTGAAGCGAGAGGAACAGTGTTATTTAAGCCGCCAGTAACGGATGGCATCATTATTTTAAAGACCTGTTAGGAATATTAACGGATGCAGAATATTATATCATATAATGACGTTGAAGAATTTTCGTACAAGAAAATCAGTATAAAAAAAAAAGGATCCAGCAACAAGAAATTGACTGGCATACACGTTTTCGTGCTGTTACTGTTAGATTTGTTAACATAATAAGCAGGCATGTGTTGTATAGGTTTTGCTTTCGTATCTCTGATATTTAAGCAGTGTACAAGTTCCATTCAGTGTGTTTCCATTTACACGGTTCTTTGGGGAGTTAATAATTCGAAGAAAGATGCGCGGAACCACCAAGTCAAGGCAGTATGGCACATATATCTGTTAACATATTGCAGGTTAGTACGTATTTTGTCATGGAAAGAAGATAATGCGCTAAGTGCGATAAAATGATCCTCTAATTCTTTATTAACATTACAGCACTCTGATATTTACATACAAATATTCTTTCACTAAATAAAGAGTTGTGTTGATTACTTCAGACTTACGCGTTAACGTATATCTTGATTAAAGTCAATCAACCACACCTGTTGAAATGAGTTATTAGTTTATTTTATTTATATCTCGCCATATTATCACTCTTTATACTCACACGTTTTAAATCTGTATGCACTCGCCAAAATTAGCATGATAAATACTTCAAATTTCCACAAACATCTGTTTTGACTCGATATTGTGGGAAACAGTTTAGCAGCCGTTACGTATACAGATGAAGAGATGTACCTTCATATAATGTACATGTTCCTTCAAAGAAATAAAAAATTGGAAACCTGATGAATGCTTGCAGTTTCTGTTAAAGTTTCCTGCGTTACCTAATGGCATATTTTCTTAGCAGTTTTAGAGTAAAGAATAAAACAGTCGTCTGCAGACATGTATGCCAAGTTTGTGGTAAAAGTTGTAAAAACTTGCACTTGCAGATCATTTGCTTATCAAAATCTTTTTCATTCAGTAAATAATGTTACACGAAGGATGTATGAAAGAGTTTAATAATATATGCTATGACCTGTTTTCGTCGAGTGGCATATAGTATTTTTCAATGAATTACATAAATTTCACATCCGATGAAGCAACCCAAGTTATATAGGAACGATAAAATTACAACCTGATTCGTTATATAAGATCGATAAGATTACGACTTTGTTCGTTGTTTAAGATCGATAAGATTGCGACCTAGATGGTTATATATAAGATCGATAAGATTACGACCGGTTTCGTCATATAAGATCGATATGAGTACGATCTAGTTCTGTTAGATAAGATCGCACATTTTATAACCTGGCGGAATAACATTTTTGTTTGTTTTTGAGAATATGATACATGTCTGAAATATATTCACACACGTTTTAGTTCTGTATCAAAGAACCATTTTTGTTACTGATAATGATATTTATAATGGTACTGTATGTTTTTTTTATGAAAACGTTATTTACTGATATGGAGATTGATAATGGTACTGTACTGTGCTTATATGTAAACGTTATTTAATGATAAGGATATTTATAATGTTATTGTACAGTCTTTATATGTGAACGTTATTTACTGATATGGAGATTTATAATGGTACCGTACAGTCTCTATATGAAAACGTTATTTACTGATATGGAGATTTATAATGTTAATGTAGTCTTTATATGTAAACGTTAGATATGGAGATTTATAATGGTACTGTACAGACTTTATATGTAAACGTCATTTATTGATATGGAGATTTATAATGCTACTGTACAATCCTTATATATTAACAGTAATAATAACATTCCTTCACAACTGCATTTCAGTATAAATACAAAATACCTTGACATTTATGTTTTAACGTATGGTAAAACTTACACGGAATAGTCATAGGTACCGTAATTATAGCATAGCACTTATTTTGTCAAAAACTGCACCTATATTATACAAGGTAATGCCTGATTTACCATAGGTAATGAAGACCATAAAAACAGAAAGGTTTGGGTGCCAATAAAGCACGCAAATCCGTTGTTCTGTCATTCTGTTTTCACTATCTTTGATGATTTATGGGATGATTTGTAGGTTAGATTTCTTAATCTTATTTGGTAAAAAAGATAGTCGTCACTAAAACTGTTCATGGAAACATGTGTTGTTTTTTTTTTTTTCTATCTGTCTCCTAAATCCCTCAGGTACGTAGCTGCTTTGAACGCAGATAGTAGCAACTGCGTACAAAAATTTTGACACGAAAACAATAATGCATTTCAAACCAGTTTTTAACGATTTGTAAGATTGCAATCAACCTTCATATGAGAGGGATCACTCCATGATTCATAAGTTGTTTGCACGGAATATATGCAGCCACTTTTTGTTGTTGATCGCTACGCGACGAATTGAATGCCTCCGTTATTCTATACTTGCATATGACAAAAGAATGGTCTAGCAACGCGCCTGTCATTTTACAAACGCCCATGCGATGTCGTCATTCACAGCAAGACTAAATGGCCTAGCAACGCGCCTGTCCCTTGATAACCAGCTACCCGATGGCGTCATTCATAGAAAGACTAAATGGTCTAGCAACGCGCCTGTCCCTTGATAACCAGCCACGCGATGGCATCATTCATAGAAAGACTAAATTTTCTAGCTACGCGCGTCCCTTAACAATCAGCCATGCGATGGCGTGATTTACAGCAAGACTAAATTTTCTAGCTACGCGCGTGTCCCTTGACAATCGCCCGTACGATGGCGTAATTTACAGCAAGACTTAATGGTCTAGCTACGCGCCTTTCCCTTGACAACCAGCCATGCGATGGCGCCATTCACAGCAAGACAAATCTTACTCCTTGTTACAACTAAACAAATTATTTCGTGGACGTTTGGTTGTTTAATTTAAGAGAAGGACCAAACTGGCAAAAGATAAATGGAAATTTATGAATTAAAGACCATACCTCACGGTTGTTACTCTCCTGTTAGGTACAAGATACTGTATATGGTTAAGAGACATACCGGAAAGGTCTGTTTATGGCCACCTCATTGCCTCTGATAGAAGATTTTTTTTCGAAGAAAACCAATCCGAAGTGCTTCCAGGTGTCGGTTATTCTCCTTTTATATACGTTATAGATGCAGTTCTAAATGTGAAAAAGGTATTTAATGAATATGGTATTCTTGTAATTTTGTATAACGCCACATAAACGTGTGTGATAAACAATTACATGCGTCTGCTTGCATCACAGCCTACGCCTTTACATTCGATTATCACCTTTTGTGCAAAACAGCAACGATAAGCTCAACCAGAGACCTGACGAGTAACGTGTTCAATGAAAATTTCGTAGATGCTACTACAAAAGAGCAACGCCATTTCACCATTTCGACCCGCGATTGTTACACGTTTATCTGCCAAGAATAAAACAGCAACCCAGAGGGAACCAGCTTACATGAGTGTTTTCCTTTTGCTTTGCGTACGAACCAATCTGTTACTACTTTAATGTTCGTCTCATTTCACTCTTTGACAGAAGGCGGTCTCTCACTACATGTATGTGTGTGTGTGTGTGTGTGTGTGTGTGTGTGTGTGTGTGTGTGTGTGACAGACTGACTTTATTCCTCTTCAACAGAGATTACATCAGATTAATCAAATTCAGGATAATACCTCATGAAATACAACAAAAAAGTGACAAAAATAAAAGAGTAGTATTGTGTCAGCCACCGTATTGTCAGAGCTAACTAGCATTTGGTTTAGCTTCGCACTGATCTTTGAACATTTGCTTGATGATGATAATACTTCAAAAATGTTAGTACGTTTATATTGTTATGTGCTTAACATTAACTTTGAATTAGTAAAGACAAGGAAATGGAAAATGTATACAAGTGTAACAATATATGTATTTCTTTCTACATGAAAAATGTATGCATGTATATATGTATGCACGTGTGCGTGCGTGTGTATTTGTACCTGTGACTGACTGATTTCATTTCCTCTTCAGCAAAGATTACATCTGTTTAATAAAAACACGGATTATACACATTTCAAGATTATGAGACACAACATAGAACCGAGAACCTAAACAAAAGAAATAATTGTCAATGGTGATGGTGGATGGTTGGACGGATGTATTGTTTGTTTCTGGATGGAAGGAGAGGTCATATTGGTGCTAGAAGTCTTGTTCTTCTTACCAAGAGGAGTTCATATAAAACGATCCCATGTTAAAAGTGTTTGTCCATTGCAGTATACATGTTAACAGTGGCAATTTCAGTATACATGTTTACAGTGTTTGTCTATGATATCATCTCAGCATATCGCATTTAATTTGCAAAAGGAACCTCCGCGTTAAGGTTACAGCAAGAAGTGCCAATGTCTCGCCAAGTTCGCTGAATAACAACAACATAATCGTACCTTGTCAGTTGATGCTAGCATACAGGATAATCTGAACGTTCACATAGCATCATCTCAGTCATCGTAGATTCCTATGCGAAAATGTTGGGAAGCTATAATGACCTTGGAGTATACATAACTATTAACTGAATTTAGAAGAGTGAACAGTGTTCACTCTGTGATCCTTGCAAAAAGGAATAGGCACAAAATCAACAAGACAATATGGCGAAATAAATAGAACAAGATGAAATAGTGCAAGAAAGAGAGAATGGATGGATAAAGAACGAGAAAATCAAATAAAACCAATGATTGTTCTTATGTCCTTCTTATGTCCTAAAATGATGGCACGATGAGCTTGTCAAACACATATGCGCAAAATGTCCCATCCGTCAGCTTTTAGAGACAATTGAATATATATAATAGTGTGTGAATGTATTTGTACAAAACAGCCATGCGTCCAGATCAATCACGGCTGGAAGGTTTCAGGTTTTCAAGCGAACAATGTTAATAATAATAATAATAATAATAATAATAATAAAATATTTTAAACAAAAATTTGCAGTCAAGTTTATGTTTACTTCAACCCATCACGACCCACCACGATTCTGGGAATGGTGTAGTCAGTGAACTACTTTGAGTAATACGAATAATTTACCAACTTTTCATGACAAGGCAAAACGCGTGTGATGAATACGGGACATGGTGTCACTTTGATTGAACGTCTTAACTTGGTGGGAATAATCAGCCCAATTTTTCAACACTGTTATTTTAGCACTTACTATTTGCAGTAAGATCAGAAATTGTTGATGGTCTAAACTAAATCAAAGAACATAATTTGAAAATTCAATGAAATACAGATTACATGAAGGCCTACAATTTTAAGTTGAAAAAATAATGAAAGTTTAACATTGTGGGGTTTAGTGTCTCAAAAGCTCAGCAGTTTCTACAGTGTACAGGTCTTTCAGTAATATCTGCTATGCACCAGAGTTATCAAAGCTCCTTATATTGAAAAAGAAAAGAGAAGAGACGTGCAGCTGTAAAATTCTGGAACACCAGTTCTGTTATATTTTTGCAACAAACGTTTGGTAGGAAAGGCATTTCAATTATACCATGCTTCATTTTTCCAAGTACGGAAAATGCTCATAATTTATTTCAGAGGTGTCTGACGAAGGATAATTTTTCTTTCTTCCTTTTTTAGTTTCTGTATATGTTAGTTAATAGCTGATATTGAATATGCTTGCAGAGGAAGGCAAGCCAAAACTTGTAATGTTCGGAAGTCATCTCAGATCCTAATGCACTATAAGTATGTACAAAACTGCAGTTTCTAGATTGCTTATAAAGACAGGCTTTAACGTTTATTTTTGGGGGCCCCGAGTGGCCGAGTGGTCTAAAGCGCTCACCGTTACAGATCACTGCCATCTCACCTCAGTCTGCGTGAGTTCGAGTCTCAGGCTCGGCTAACGTGGGTACGTGAGAAAGCCTGCCAGTAGCTTCTCGTGGGTCGGTGGTTCTTTCCGGGGTTTTCCAGGGTTCTTCCTCCACCAATTAT
>JAECUM010017165.1:0-31537 GCA_016617855.1 Megalonaias nervosa | reverse complement strand
ATATATATATATATATATATATATTTGCAGTATGATTTGGGGGGCTCACGTGACCCCCCTTGACCCATGCTGCGTGCGCCCATGACTACAAAAGACAAGAGATTTAAAAAAGAAACAAAATAGAGAAAAATTTTAGAAAATTGTTGAGAGGAAAGGAGAATAAGCGATGCTGTAAATGTAGGTGTTATCTGCACAAACATATCTACAGATCTAATCAATTGTTGATAATGCTACTAGAAGTGATTAAAAACATTGTAAAAAAAAGACAAAGTTTCTTATGAAATTAAATTTACAAACAAACGAAAAAATATTTGTTGGAAAATAAAAAAATGTATTGATTCATTGTTTGGAACAATATGGTATACACTACACAGTGTTATTGTAAAAATGTGGATAATGGTCGAAAAATATGACAAAGAATATTTATTTGTTTGTTAATGACGGGAAAATAATGGCGGCGGACATTATTCCCGTTGGCATCCTGATCTAAAATATATTCTCTAGCATATTCACGAATATAATTAGATGTAAACAAAAATATGACATTCTTGTAGATAAGACCCGCCAGAATCCATTTTGTTTTCTATTTTCCACTATTTACAACAATCCTTTTTTGTCTGAGTCTCAATCGTTCTACTTTTCTTCCGTCGGTGACTAGGAATATACAAAGTTCGGGGAGGGGGGTATTTTGAAAAACATTTGGTGAGGGTAATAGGTACATAAGAGAAGAAATGTTATATAATGTTTGATAATTTTAACAAAGCAAAATTAGCAAATGTTATGTCAAACAGGCAACTGAAACTGTGCAAACTACAGGTTAGACATGTTAAAACAAAACTTTGATGCATATATCACAGCTGATCACACAAGTAAGACATAATTACAATATAATTTAGTACATAATCCAGAACATCATAACGAAGAGTACAATACAGTCATGCACAAATAATTGCATATGCTGACATTAGACGGCAGTTGAGACATTGTATTCTGGAAAAAGAAGGAAAAAACTGCACACATATACACAAAGAAAAACTGGAATCAGAAATGAGGTACAAGTAGGAAATTATTTAAAACAATTCAAAGTTTTATTGACACTTGTTCCTGACATTTGGCGCTTTTTTAATCTTGTTTGTCTTCGCGAGTTGCATTTATTTTAGAAACAAATGCATTTTCTAAGCCGCGTCACCATCACGTCTTTGATTATACTTCAAGCAACGTGCTAAACAAGTCCTACACAACATGCAGACTTCACGAACGAACTTACTGTCATAAAATCCATAAATGATTGGATTTGCCATATTGTTAATATAGAAGGTCCATCGAAAAGTCTGGTAGGCCACAGTTCCTGCAAAGGAGAGATTAGGTAGAAGGTTCTTGTTAAGAACAGCGGTAGTTCGAAGTGCCAAATGTGGGAGGAAGCTGCAAAAGTACACTCCTGTGATGATGAACAAAACTTGAGTAACAGCAACAGTCATATTTTTGTTTCTTCTCACTGTAGTTTGTATTTGTATTTTCCTCCTTCAACACACAGCATTTGCTCTTACTCTCAGCGGATTGTTTTCCATGTCTGTTCTCCCCCAGTGATATTCTGGAGTTGTTAAATTTATCGTCGCAGATGTTTTCATCTAATCCTCTCCTTGATTTTTCATCCTTTTGCCATTGTTGCGAACAAGAAAATTCAGCTGTCTCGGTTTTAGTCACCGAATCTTTTACTGAAAGGTTAGTTTGATTTGTTTTGGAAATTATTTTCTTCATTCGAAATATTTGTTTTCCGATTAAGGCGTAGACGATTGATAGAACTATCAATGCAGCGAGGAAAAGGAACCATAAATAAATGTTGAGGTATGCGGGATATTTTGTGTCCACAAAGTCGTCGCTCACGCTGCATTCTGTACTAATGTTTTGATTAACTCCAGTTTTGAAAGTCCTGTTTCCATACATAACAGCGGCAGGCCATGAAAGTACAATCCCTAACATAACATCCAGAACGCATATATATTAAGACACGCGCTCAGAGATTTGTCTTCCATGGGGAACACAAATCTTACGATATCTTTCTGCTGCGATGGTTAAAAGAATTATCGATGATCCAATACACATTGCATATGTCAAAAATTGAAGTAATTTGCAGCCTCCATTGTTCAGGAACATGACAGGATATCTTAGAGTCACCAAAAGGAAGGGCATTGACATGTTGCCAGATCGACAACTGCCAGAGAAACGATGAAAGTTCTGTGAGTAGATGGTCTGTATTTTCGTAGATACACGAAAATTGCAATTGAATTTCCTGCAGAACCCACAATCATCAGAAAGCTGACGAAAATAATACCACCTATGTTTTGTAGGACCTTCTCTTTGTTTATTTGTTCAATTTGAAAGTCTTGATTATCGTCCAATGATATGCTCACATTGCCGTTCATACTTTCCATTTTAACAAATTCTGGATTTTTGTTTCTTTCAAATAGTACACTACAATAACATTTTTAACTCTTTTCCATGCGATACCTTCTCCACAGTAGGTTGGTTAACTTGCCCTATTTACGCATCATGCATATTCGATTGGAAAACACTGATTATCCTAGCGTTAGCTTTATGTACATCATGTTATTTCAGTTTATTTTATATTCCGGTTTCGAACCTCTTCACACAGGGAAATCCGGGCTATTTTGGATACTTATTTCATGTGTTCTCAAACGTTTCTGACTAGAAAAACCAGCCTTTAATGTTGTAGTGCTATTATAATAATCGTCTAGGTAAACACAGTGTTTGTTTTGTTCAGATGCGTTTCTGTCATTCTAATTGTCGATTGTTTCGAAAGAATACACTTCCAATAAAATGTACAAAACAGGAAAATTTTGATAAGCTGTTGGAAAACTTTGATGATAAGGGAAAATTCCGATTGGTGAGGGCCAAATCCTAACAGTTGCAAGAACAATAACAACCACAGAGATAATAATAATATTGTCACACCCCTAGCAGCAGAGAGGCTGAACCCTACAACTTTTTTTAGAGGGCTCTGTTTGCAAAAATAAGGGTTCTAGGAAGACTGAAAAATAAGATCAATAATCGTAAACCGAAGCCGTTAAGCGAGCATATTCCCATACATCGGGAAACAGATATGATTTGCTTTTTTGTTACCCGGCGCTGACTATTTTGTTCAAATCGTAGGCGTGTTCGTTTGCGACGCGCACACACACGTGTTGTCGTCAGCCTCTCTGCTGCTGTAGTGTCAACCAAACATTTTATCGAGACCAACACGATACCTTGACCTAGGATCATTCAGATTTATCGTTGTAAATCCAAACGGGGTACCTTGAGCTTGTGCAAATAAGTTTTTGAATTTAATCATGTCCATATCCCCTGAACACCAAGTTTGATGAATTTTTCGTAACGTATGTGTATCAACTCCGTTAAACACAACTAAAATATTACAGTTATCTCTGATCACTTTTGGTATTTGTGTATACCGCTGGGTAACATAAATCACGTTTGTGTTTTTATATCTACCTCGTGAGAATATGCTAGCTGGGTTTGTTTGTCTGTCCAACATATCATCATACACGACTAAATTGTTAATATCCCCGTTAAGGTCATCTATAGATGGAGCTTCATCAATATCAGTGATAAAATCGATAACATCATTACCATCTTCGGTCAACGACGCTGCGTTTTCATTAAAATCCTTAAGTACTTCATAATATCGTTGGTCATCTACCGATAGTGCCACTAAATACAACTTATCCCACTTGAGCCATCTCATTATCAGATTAAGCAACAATTGTGTTTAACCACTTCCAGATGGTCCAATTATCAGCATCCTTATAGAATTTGGTAGTGCTGGATGATGTTTAACTGGCTTACGTGCTTGTGTCGCTGAGAAGTCAATTATGTCCATAATAATTTATATCATGGATTTATATTGTGTTTGATGTAGAGCACCCATGCCATCTAGTGGATTAACCACAGGGACAGCTAAAAATAAAAAATGTGCTCTTACAGGTAAATGTGAGCGATGTGGCACAAAAAAATCTAGATTTATTTCGTCGAAAACAAACATCGGCGGTGACATTGCTGCTTCGCTGGGACAATTACCAGGAACTCCATGGGCGAAGTACCCTGGTGAGAAACATCTGACTGGCTATAATTACTATGGTCCTGGAACTCGTCTCGATATCCGACTCGATAACCAAGACCAACCAAAACCTGGAGAGTATCCAATAAACGCAATTGATCAAGCGTGTCACATTCATGATGTCGCGTATGAAAGCAAAGATTTACAACAACGGCACCTCGCAGATGTGAAGTTAATTCATGCGTTAAATTCTATAAATGATAAATCTCTCAGAGATAAACTTGCTAGCTTCCTAGTCAAATCTGCGATGAAAGGTAAACTAATGCTATGGGCTGGTAATTAATCAACTGATTATTATCATAATAATGGTATCTGTGTATTATACTCCAAGAGGATATTGGAGAGGTAAAGCAGCGATTAGTAAACTTGCTGAAGCAGCAAAAGTCTCACGTGTTGTTGCTGCAAATTGGGTAGCACGACAGGCAATAGGGCAAATCTATTTACATCCACCTAAAAAAATTCAGTACGCGCATTTTGATGTCAGCGTTCTTAATGAAGTTCATCAAGCAGATATTTTGTTTTTACCGCACGATACTATTAAAATTGGTAGACGTCGATCACGCACATACAAATTACGCGTTAACTGTCGTTGACGTTGCAAGTAGATACAAGGAAGCAGAACCACTATCAACTAAAACAGCCGTAAGCCTTTGCCACGGCCAAGGCCTACTTCTGGACTTGCTCCTGTCAATGATTTGGTAGAAATCACTAGGGGTGGTATCTCCGGTGTAGTAACAGGGTTAGACTGTTTGGCTCGAGAAGGTCTTTTTCTCTTGGGTCGTAATAAAGAAGTCTGATACATTTGTTTCAGACTTCTTATCTCGGCCAAAATGTCCAAGAGTACCATTACCGTTTGACTTTCACTGTTCTCCTTCTCTCCTAGACTTTGTTTCTTCTCTGCTGCTTCTTCCTGTTGTTTCCTTCTTGTCTCTTCTTCTCGCTGTTGCTGTTCAAGGAGAAATGCTTGTTCTGCTTCGTTCTGCTGTTGTAAAAATTTCTCCAATTCTTCTTTCTGTCTCTGTTTAAAATCGTCGACGTGTGGCAAAGAAGGAGAAGGTGACGAATGTGCTGGTACCGGAATAAATGCTTGTGAAGAAGAGAGAAAATCTGCTAAATCCCAATTGAAATCAACCTCTTCTGTTAGTAGTCCTGTGTTGACTTTGGTAGCCACTGCTATGCCATCGCTTTTCGTCTCCAAAGCCGGTTCACCCCAATTCATTGTCTTCTTAGTTTCCGTCATGTTTCACAAAACAATGTCGCATCGATTCACTGCACACAGATGCTAGCGCACCTATATAGCGAATGTGACGTCACAGGTAACTCTTCGGATTGGAAGACAGACTCCGCGAAGTGACTGAATTTTGTAACGTGTGTTGGGATTGATGAACAATTTCAATCGGTTTCAATCCGCTCTTTCACTATAAATAAAAGCGGTTCACTTCATTCCCTTCACCTGTTCTCGTCACAAAGATGTGGACCAACGTTGAATCGTCTACCCTCGTATCGTCGATGCCGTTCCGTACGGACTTACCTATGTATGTGAGATGATCATGGAGAATCATTAGGATCACCGAGACAAGCGTTTGGAAAAGAAGGACCTATGTGGAAAGACACGGCTGTCTGAAGCGAGTCCTCATCTACGATCCAGAAGTTAGACGAAGTTTAAGAAAGAAAAGAAGATCAATGAGATGCCCTCTATGTTAACGGAATGGTGTTAACATAACAAACAACGGTCCTTTTCAGGGCCACTCCACTGCCTCGAAAAGATTTATTCTTTCTTGCCTAAAAAAAATTTAAAACATACTCTACTATTCACTGACACGAACGCGAATGCATCACACTTTGTATAGAAATGAAACAGGTGGCATGACGTCACGGTACTTGCTACATTGTTGCAAGTGTCCAGTACCGTGACGTCACCCTACCTGTTCCATTCCTATTGTCCCTGTACAAAATTCATATTGTCCGTATACAGGCCCAGGGTGTGCTAGTAGCTATACAAAATTCCCATTGTTCCATTCCTATTGTCCCTATACAAAATTCCCATTGTCCTTATACTACCCCAGGGTGATTTTTTGTCCGTGTAAATCTTGTCCGTATATTCGATATTGGGGTCCCGTAATGCTAATTCCCACTGTCCGTATACTACCCCACTACACTACCAACGACACAAATTAAGTGCAAATTGTCTAATACAAGTAGGATCACTTCTGCCTAGCTTATCGCGTCTCATGTAGTAGCTTAAGCGCGGGCCAACTCACCGAGAAAAGAAAACCAAGTGCCTTAGCCTCTCTACCCTGCATATAGTCTTTACATAGTCAAGACTCCTGTTGTATCTCTTCGTGGCAACAATGAAAAGTGGGCACTTGCGGACTAAGGGTAAACTGCGGAGAATCTCAGAGGGGTTTGGCCGCTAGTGACGCGATATGTAGGCCAACCAGCGTGTGAACACAACCTGGCATACGTCAACCAAGCCCCAATCATGGGTCATCTATCACCAACTGTTATGTCGGTTGTACTCCGGAGTACGAAAGTCTGCCTCGTTCACCATGAGAACAAAACAGGTGTGGAATACCATTCGGCTGCTGGTAAGCAGGTTGCACACCTTCCTGCATTTCCTGCAACTAAGCCGATTTCACTGCCTCTCCATTGGAAACGACCTGCGAGGTCGAGAGGGAAACTTCTTGATCATGGAATCCAAAACGCTGGGTAAATGAAGATCGTGTGAAATCCAAGTTCTTGTCCAGAAACGTTTTCCTTTTTTCAGTCACAGTGATCTTGACCTCTGAGCTTTTTAGACTGAAATCGATATGATTCTTCCTATGATAAGAGAAAGCCATCCATAACGCTTAATAATTATACATAGTGGAGAACTCGTGACACTGAGAACAATGGAATATTAACAGACAGACCAACAACATATTGACATAGAATCCTCCACTTTATAGCGGGCGTGGAAAAAGGTAGTCGTTATGTTACATTTCTTCTTTAAAAACCATATTCGAATTTTTTGTGAGTATATAGTATGCATAAGTTGTCCTCTTTTTCAATACAGCCACGTCAGTCAATTAACACAAGATTATTGTTTTAAATATCCAGCCTTGTATACTCAAACCTCTCTTTATTAACACTCACGACATCAAAATGTCACTCAGCAAACGACTATGTTTTAAATGGATGGGATTTTTTTTGGGGGGGTACGAGATGAGACGCACTTCTCTAATATAATAATTATGATGCCCCCAGTGAATACGGAAACAGCAATCTAAAGGGACCAGGATGTTGACATTTTCACCGTGGTGAGGATGCAACATGCTTATACTTTACCCAGAACGGCTTCCGACGTTATCGTTTATCCCAGTGAATACATCTAAGATAATAATAATAATAAGAAGAAGAAGAAGAAGAAGAAGAAGAAGAGCAGCGATAGTGCTATGAAGTACTTTAAATGTGTTCATAGACCACGAATTCCCCACCATCCCAGTTGTGCATGACGTCAAAGTGAAATGTGCAGGAGAAACTGACCCTGAAACCTAAACCTCGACCTAAGTCGCTTTAGCGTGAAATTAAAACAGTAGTGATCTACTCTTGGCCAAATATGTTATACTCACCAATACTCATCAATACTCACTAATAAGTATATATATATATATATATATATATATATATATATATATATATATATACATATTGCTATATATATATATATATATATGTGTGTGTGTGTGTGTGTGTGTGTGTGTGTGTGTGTGTGTAAACGCAAAGGTGTAGTACAAGTCACGTGAATGTTTGTTTACATATATGTATAGAAACGTAGTATGCATGGGGTTAGTTTGTATACAACGAGGAATGTATGTATGTGTACCAACTCGAAGGTAGCTATGTAGGTACCAACTCGAAGGTAGCTATGTAGGTACCAGCTCGAAGGTAGCTATGTAGGTACGTAGGCAATTGTTGGAACAGCTGACTATTGATACTTTTATCTAGAATTTAAATTTTTTTGAGGTATTAGTAGATTTTTTAAATTCTTGTTCTAATTTTGCTGGGATAACTGTCAAATTCACAAAAGTACGCAGCGTGGAAGAATGCAACTGACTCATACTAATACAGTTTGTCTTCATTTTCATTTAATTCAATTGACATGACAAGTACAAGAACTCGACTGGTTTACCGTCCCCTTTTGAAAGTAAATGATTGATTGTAGTATGACGTATAACTATCTATATATCGAATGAACTGAAAATTAGTTGAAATGCTGCTTTAGTTTTCACACAGAATGAAAAATGTAAGTCATGAACAATGCACTCATAACACCTATTTTCAGAACCACTTAAATCAGGAACCATCCAACTGATTTGCGGTGAAGAAGTAAACAAGCATAACAAGTGTGGCTCGTAGAATATGGGCTTAGTAGAATAAAGATTGTTTTAGAGCAGATTCCTTAACCAAACGTTGCGGATCGTTTGTATTTAGGTTAATACAAACAGCTGTATAATCTGGAGTCTAACGGCTAAAGGTCACAATAAGTCTTACAAAAAATTAGTCATCTATGCACAGTAACATTAGTTCCCACATATTTGGACCATAGATCTAGACCAATGAGACAATTGGTAAATAAATTACCGAGTCAGTTATGCCCATCTAATGCCTATGCAGAGAATTATTGCACACAGAAAGTTCTTACTGTTACGTGACTTGGCTCGTACAAAGTAAAAAAGACAAGAGTGAAGCCAACAAGCTTTGTAAATTTAACAGAATAATTTATTTCCCTAGAAAACAAGGTAAAAATATGAAAAAGGACTTACGGATTGTGAATCTAATCCAAAAATTAATCCTAGAATTTAAAAATATAAGTCCTATCACTAAAAAGTTCTAAATGAATTAAAGTTTGAATCCCGATGAAGTCCCAAGATAGAAGGCGATGACATCTTCTACAACCTCTTTTGTGTTGATGTGTCAACAGTTCCTTTTTGAATCCAAGATTAAATAATCCGGCTTTAGAATTCCGAGTAATTTCCAAATAATGTCTTCGTCCAAGAACTTGAATGAACACAAAAGATTTACAGGGAGAATAAATTATTTTAAATAAAACTCAATTCGATTTTGGCAATAACAGGAACAATACCTCTGAGCTCTGAAGGTTTGAAATTACGACTGAATTAAATCACTATGAAACACTAATTTTAAATACATCTCTAAATCCCGTGACGAGGTTACGTGGTCACTTAATTCGACTTGCGCAGTAAGACCACAGGCCAACTGTCACGTCCGCAATGGATTAAAACGAATCATACTATAACATTTAATAATAAAAAATTTTTAAAAAAACATTGTTTACAACAGAGCTGACTACGTATGCCAATATGACCTTGGATACGACCAACGATTCAAGGTCAGAACTAGGTCAGCTAAAAATACAATGTTGCAATCAGACTTGTTTACTGTGAGAAGAAGAAATACAGTCAGAACTGAACTGAATTTATATAAAAAAAAAAAATTCAAATCCCACAGACAAAACTATCATTACAGTAACATGTAATGCAATAAAATAAAAGATTTTGAAAATCCAAAACAAACAAACAAATAATTAAATTACATATGCGTAACATTATAATGTGTCGTTCACGGTAATCTCGTGGGCATAGAATTTACAAACTTTCAGAATTCATCTATAAGTTAAATTTCAAAGCTATTTTCAATAAATTTCCAAGATTAGAATTTCCAAGATTTGTTGAAATGAAGGAAACAAGTAGATTATTTGAATATATATGTCTTGTCATGGGATCTGCATTCATTTTGGTGACGATCGCGGCAGAGATGTATCGTAAAATATTTACACCACGTGGAAAACAACTCTCAGAGAAATATCCTGATACTTCTGTATTATCGCCCTATTAGTAGCAGGTCTTTTTTCCTAGCCTGGTGCTGTTCTGTACGGAAATAAAACAGGTGGAACAGGTAATATACAAGGTATACAATGTACTGTAAGCGACGACTTTGCAGGTACTAAATATCCAGCATACTTCAACTCTGTGTTACTTTTCATTTTCATTGCAACATTGATTCCTATTTTGATCATGTGTACTCTAATTGGAAAACAATTTAGGAGAATGAAGAAACGAAGTTACAGAAAAGAATCAGCCAGAAGCCTCCACAAATGACACTGCTAGAACACAGATAACTGAAACGAATCGTTCGAAATTCGCTTATAACACAGCAGCAACACATTCCTCTGATAAGTTAAGCATCAATTTGGAAATTAACAGTATTTCCATCCTCTCATCTTAGTGTAAGGAAGGGAAGGAAATTATTGAGGTTAATATAAACCAGAAATTTAACACCACAAAGCCAAAGGCGACAAAGAAAAGAAGAAGAACAAAGAGCGTCTTAAAATCATTGCTTTCACTCTTATTTTCATTACTGTTGTACTTTTCTGCAGTTTTCTCCCACACTGGGTGTTACGACCCTGTAGTTAAATTACATGTGTGTTAAAATTTGAATTCTTTCTAAATCTTTTTATTACATTTTTATTTCATTTTTATATCATTAAAAGTAATTATTACTATGATAATGATTATGTTTGCAGAGTCTGATATTTTGTTAGAAACATCGTTTTTATTTAAAACGTAAATGTGACTCGCGTAAGCACGAGTTTTGCATGACGTATTTGTCATATTAAGTAAACAGTCGGAAATAGCTATGTAAATGATTGGTTGTGACCACGGTCATTACTATTAATACTTGCTGACATTCTATACTACGTTGGCGATATTTCGAAATCTCCACGATTTCATCATGCGTGTACATGAAATGACGTATTAGTTTGCTTTAAAATACTCAGGTAGCTGCGAACTAGTCGAGAGTCATATTTTAACATCTTAGAGAGTCACATCATAACATCTTATAGAGTTTCTAATACCTTAAGAAGGTATTCCTGTGCTGGAAAGAGTTCTTCGTTCGTACGTATGAAGAACAACTTGTGTTTTCTTATTGATGATAGGTGTACTTCATCTACCTTTTATAGAATAATTATTTTCCCTGGAGAACTATACAACTGAATTTTGGACAAAGAAATGTGCTGCAATTATTTCTAAATTGGAACAGAACAATACAAATTGTGATTAACAGTGACAATTCTGGACATTTGTGTTAACCTTCGTCTGACGTCATCATCCGCCATCTTGGCACGGAATTGAGATTCAGACTACGTCAATTTAGAACTGTTTAGTCACAGGACCTGTGTGTTTTCACAATTTTAGGACAATTTTTGGGATCTTCTTCGTAAATCGTAAGTCTTGTTTCAAATTGTTACCTTTTTACCGTGTTTTCTAGGGAAATAAATTATTTTTGCTAAAATTTACAAAGCTTGTCTTCGCTCTTTTCTTTATGTTACTTTAAACGAGCCGATACGTAACACTGAGCTCTTCGCTTTGCAGATTTTCTTAACAAAGATTTTCTACCGAACCTTTCCTGTCCAGAAAGTGTAGACTACCAGACGTTCCGACGGTCATTCTTCATTAATAGCATGACAAATGGAATCATTTATGGATTTTGTGACAGGAGGTTCATGCAGGAGTCCATAAAATTGTAGATATCACGCAGAAATATCCTAAAATATGAAATGGTTCTCTACAATGAAATAACATTGGAACGGTGGGAACGATCTCCAAGAGGCGCACAGTTTGATTGTATGTTGTTACGTGTCTAGGCTCTTACGAAACTTAACAGAAAAGAGTAAAGACAGCTTTGCAAAATTTAACAAATAATTTATTTCCCTAGAAAACCAATGTAAAGTCCTTCTGGAGTAACTCTTATGAATTATACAAGGTGTATATGAAATTAATATTTCTATACACGGGAAAGTGCATCTGCTATTAAATTATCTTTTCCCTTGATGAGCCTGATGTCAATATTATATTCCTGAAACAACAAACTCCACCTTAATAATCTCTGAGTTTTGTTTTTCACCTTGTTGATGAAAGTAAGGGGGTTGTGATCACTAAACACAACAATCGGAGAAGGGGCTGAACTAATGTAAACTTCAAACTTTTGTAATGCCAATATCAAATCCAAAAATTCCTTCTCGATTGTTGAATAATTTCTTTGGTGCTTATTTAATTTCTTACAAAACTGCACACTGGAAGCTCAAAACCATTTTTATCTTCTTGAATCAATACTGCTCCAACCCCAACATCACCTGCATCAACAGAAAGTTTAAATGATTGACTGAAATTTGGAGCTGTAAGAACTGGTGCACTTTTAAGTAGGACCCTTAACTTATCAAAAACCTCCTGACATGAATCTTGGTTGTATGTCTCAAGAAATTTGTCAGCAAATTATGGAAAAATTGGAACAAAATGTCCCAGAGTATCCAGCCATGCCTAAAAATCGCATCAGTTGCGTTTCATTGACAGGCACGGGGAATTCAGAGATAGTCTGTCAAAGAATTTCCGAATTCTTGCTAAATGTTCTTTCCAGGTGTCGTTATAGATGATGACATCATTGATATAAGTATCATAACTATCTAGACCAGAGGTAATCTTGTTCATTAAACGTTGAAAAGTGTATGGCGAACATTTCATCCCAAACGGCATTACTTTATATTGATAAAGTCCATCTGGAGTCACGAATGCCGAAATTTCGTTTACCCTTTTCGTCCATGGAATTGCCAAAATCCTTTCAGAAGATTAAATTTGGTGATATAATGGGCATTTCCAATTTTATCAATGCAGTCATCAATTCTTGGTAATGGAAATGAATCTGTTTTAGTCACACTGTTCACCTTTCTATAATACGTGCACATGCGAAAAGTTTAATATGGAACAAGTATAAATGGTGAACTCCAGTCATTTTCACTCGGCTCTATTAAGTCATTTTCCAGCAAATACTGAATTTCTTTTATCAAGTATTCCTGTTTGAGAGAGTTCATCCTGTACGGATGTTGTTTCACAAGTTTTGAATTTACAATTTTAACGTCATGAAAAATTTTGTTTGTCCTCGTAGGAACATCTGGAAACAAGTGCTCATATTCAAATAATAACTGTTTACGTTCATTCCTTTCTTGTTGTTGAAAATGTGAATGTTTCTGGTCCAGATTATTCCTATTTTCATAATTGCGAGGATTTGTTACTCCAAAATCAATAGCGTCCGATTAAATTCCTTCCAGTAAATTCTCAGTGAGTGGGACGGGTACAACTAAATTAACTGCATGCTTAACCTGGCTATCTCTCTTAATATACTGGTACTACTTTAACTTACTTATATCCCAGGAGTACTACTATTACAATTTAACTCATTCATTTTCCTCTTAACTTTGTAAGGGCCGTAATACCTAATCAGGAAAAAAATTAGAAGAATCAGCAGAAGAGAAAGAACTTTATTAACAGAATCCCTAAATCCCTAAATCCCTAAATAATCAGCCAAAGGAGTTTCATAGGCCAGACTAAGAATTTCCTGTCTGTACGATTTTAGAACTACAATTTGATAGTTCACTGACATCCTATTACCAGCATGTACCTCGGGAGGTCTCTATTTTGTCATAATAATTCCTCATCAAAAGCCTGACCAATACATGTGTCAGCTAATGGAATACTTTCCTGATCAACATAATTCCCAAGAGCTTTCTTTGCCATAGCTCTAGTAACTGCACAAGCTGGGTATAAATCAGGGAATTCTTTTTCAATAGGATCAACTTTTTGATCCAAACAAGGCTTTTATTGTCAGTTACCAGTCGATTAACAAAGCCGCACTATACTCCCTGAATAAGAACACTCTGATTAGAAGAGTACTTCTCAGAAAAAGGCAAAGTACCTGATAATAAAAGACTCTGAGAAGCTCCTGTTTCCCTTAATATTTTAAAAGGGATAGGATTGGCCGACTCACACAAGAGTGATATAGAACCCTTCGACATGAATGGTTCATAATTCTCCATAATAAAATCAGACAGGGGTTTATTAGACCCAATAAATGTATTGCTTTCAATACATGACCGTGACCTTGATCGCTTAGAATTAGAGCATTTGGAATAGGTCTATGCTTATTTTTCAATTTAAAGCAATCAGAAATAACGTGTCTTTTATTCTTGCAATAGGTACACGTAGGAATAGAAAAGGATTCTGAGTCAAGCTTATCAGAAGCTTGATTTCTAAAAGTTGTGCCAGATTGAGATTTAGAAGGGGTCGTATAAGGCTGAAATACCTTTTTATCAGGAGACTGATGAGTGAAAGACTTGCCTACAAAAGGAACTTTATGAGCTACGAGGAATACTCCTCAGTGGCACGAGCAGCATTTTCCAAGGTTTCTACATTATGCTCATCAAGAGAAGTTGTAATGTCACTATGGACACAGTTCTTGAACTCTTCAAGTAATACGAGTTGTCTGAGATTTTCGTAATTTTTGTTAACCTTTCTAGAAGAGCACCACCTGTCAAATAGGTCTGGTCAGATTGATTTTCTAGAATTCTTAAAACCTTGTCGATAATCGTTAGGGACTAACTCGTAACCCTTCAAGATATAGTCCTTAACCACATCATAGTCAGCACTTAGCTGTAGTGACAGTGAAATGTAAATATCACGACCTTTACCAGTAAATACACATTGGAATTATAGAGTACAGTACTCTCTTGGCCATTTCAAACTTCCAGCAATTTTCACAAAATCAAGAAAATTCTGATCTACTTCTTTTTCCAGAAAAAGGAGTACTAACTTGATATTTCTTAAAACATCAAAAGTAGGGGAGTGTTTTCCTTCGCTAGCTCTAATTCTTTTAAGCTAATTTGAAATTCTATTTTCTATTTTCTCTTTGCATTTTCATTTGCATAAGGCTATCGTGTTTTTCTTTCTCAAATTGCATTTGTCTTATTTCCCTTTCTCTTTCCATTTGTATCTTTTGTATCTGAAACCGAACTTCTCTAATCTCTAATTCCAACTTTTTCTAGGTGTACTTCCATTTTCAAATGTCCAACAACCCCTTGGTAAAATACAAAAATTCTCTACTTTTGATGATATTTTTAGAAAACCTGTTGATTTCACTGAAGATTTCTAAAATGTGAAATAATACTTGCGATTTAACCAATTCTGATTCTAGGTTAATTTAAATTTCAAAAAACACTTTTCTGAAATATTTTAACCAAAATTCATATATCCCAAGGACGAGCGCCCAATTTTCTTGTTACGTGTCTCGGCTCTTACAAAACGTAACAGAAAAGAATGAAAACAACAAGCTTTGTAAAATTTAACAAATAATTTTATTTCCCTAGAACACCAGGTAAACATGAGAAAAAGAACTTACGGTTTAACGAATCAAATCCAAAATTAATCCAAGAATTATAAAATAGAAATCCTATTATTAAAAAGTCCTAAACGAATCTGAGTTCGAATTCCGATGAAATCCAAAACCGAATGGGATGGCGTCTGTTGTGGTCAGCGTCGTACTGATGTGTCAACAGTTTCTTGTTGAATCGCAGAAAATAATATTCCAGTTTTGAATTCCGAATAAATTTCAATAAATGTCCTCATCCAAGAAATTTCGTAGGAGCACTTATATATTTCCAGGGAAAAGAGTCACTAATTCCATAAAACAAAATTTCAGCTCAAACTAGTTTTCAAAGAATTGTAAAGAAGCTGAATCTGATGTCAGAAATTTTAACCAGTTTATGGTTACAATAAGGCAGGTAGGGGTCGCTGTCATTGACAAACATTATGGCGCTTTTGAGCACGAGGTTCGTGTCGGTCTCAGAAGGATCACAATGCTGACATCTATCGAACAGTCTACAGCAGTAACAGCTGCTCAAAGGATCTGGATCAGTTGAATATTTTATGAAAACTTTCTTTCCAATGATTGCGTACGTTGCGAAAGTTTCAAAAATGTTATTGAGAATTTACTGCAAGACTAAAATGTAACCTCGAACAATCGTATGCAGTATAACTTTATGCCTTTAAGTTATTATATAAATCTTTCCTTTTCTTTATGGGGGAAGTGTTACGTATATGTATTTTAATTACCTCTTTGTTAGTTTTAAAAAATTTTATTTTTATTTTATTCTATTACATGTTTTTGTAATGATAATTTTATTCACTGGATTTTACATTTCTCCAGAAAATTCAGCTCAGTTCTGTTTCACTGTAAACAAGCCAGTAGCTTGTTTACATTGTATCAATCTGTGACCTAGATTTCAGAGGAATTTTCAGCTATGATGTAAATAACCTTTTTTAATTTTTTTATTATTGAATCTTTCAGTAAGATTCGTTCAGTACAATCCAATTTGTCCAAGGCGTGCGTGATAATCGACATGTACCGTTACTGTGCCGCTCCGACTAAGTGATCACGTGACCCTATCACGTGGTCCGTTCTGCGTTGTAATTAGAGTTAAAGTAACGTTTCATAGGTTTTTTAATAGTCAGTCGTAATTCACACATTCAGACCTCAGTGGTGTTTTTCTGTTGTTGCCAGTTTGAATTGAGTTTTATTTAAAATAATTTACTTTCCCTGGAGACTTTACTTGTCTTCATTCGAATTCTTGGACAAAGTCATTTATTGGAAATTATTCGGAATTCTAAAGCCGCATTATTATTTTTGGATTCAAAAAGGAACTGTTGACACGTCAACACAAAAGAGGTTATAGAAGACGTCATCGCCTTCCATCTTCGAACTTCATCGGGATTCGAACTGTGATTCATTTAGAACTTTTTAGTGATAGGGCTTATATTTTTAAATTCTAGGATTCATTTTTTGGATTGGATCACAAACCGTAAGTCCATTTCCATAATTTTACCTTGTTTTCCTGGGAAATAAATTGTTTGTTAAATTTTACAAAGCTTGTTGGCTTTACTCTTTTCTTTGTTACTTTATACGAACCTAGTCACGTAACAAAAAGTTGAGTCGTTATTGTTTAATACCTTGCTCGAGCTAAATAAAGATAATCTTTTGACAATTGACAAACCTAATCTTGTTAAAACAAATTCACATGGTGGTAAGCGACCAGAGCAAGAGCGGCTAAAGAAAGTTCATAAAAAGCTTGACAAACTAGCTGAAACAGGAAAAAATAAGTTTCTTAAAAATGGTAAGCTCAGAGATACATTTGCTAAATTTCGAATATTTCGTGTACTCGGCATGGACTATTATGACAAAAAGACGTTGATGGAAATGGCAGATAATCCTGCTGATGCTAACCTGCTAACAACAGCATATCTGGTTCTAATAGACTCTCCCACCGGTGATAAGAAAGGATATAACATATATCACATTAATACTGTACCAAGCGCAATATCAGATAACTGAGACTAGGATTGAGTAATATGATGATGTTGAATGAGACATATTTTATCGGAAGATTGACGATATTTCAGTTGTAGAACCTAATAGTGATAAAGATTATGACGTGTGTGTGTGCGTGTGATTTAGATTTTTAACGTAGCTTTAACAATTTTTCAGTCATATCGCTTCGATGTCTGCAATGTGGCAGTTTATAGTGATGTCTAGCACTGGGGCATCATGCCGCAAACATGTAGCATGTTGTCCCACCCAGTCACATTATCCTGACACCAGGCTGACCAGTCCTAATACTAACCTCTCTTAATGCTGAGCGCCAAGTGAGGCAGCTGTTAGTACCATTTTTGTAAGTCTTTGGTATGACTTGGTCGGAGATCGAACCCACGACCTCCCGCATCTGAGGCGGACGCTCTAACCACTAGGCCACCGGAGCGGTCGATTATGACATGTATTATAGTTCTAATAAAATTGTGTTGAAAAACTAAAACAAAGAAGCTCGAAAGTTACTAACAGAACGAAAATACAAAAATATTAAAAAGTTCATTGCTGGATACCTAAACCTACCCGTCAATAACATAAATATAGGAGGAGGAGATATTAAAGGTCTTTTGAGTTTTGCAACAGTATATGCAATTCTCCGGTAACATCTAATACTGAACAAATTTTAAAATGGGACAGTTAAGTGTTGTTATTAATTATATCGATGAACCAGAAGATTTTTATCGTGATAGAGTCAATGATATTACTGAAATATAAACAGATTTTCATTATCCATTTTCGTCCTCTGATCGTAAAGTTTCAACAGATAGCAGATATAATGATATATCATCTGAAGTATATGATCAGATATAATATGTCATCTGAAGTGTATCATATACTCCTATGTCGCAGAACAAATATATTACGATAACAGTTGATGATGAGCTAACAAAAATGTTATGTCGATAAGACAATAGATTTTAATGGAAATTTTATCAAAAATGTTGGAACCTGGTTCTCAAATCAGCGGTAAGATTAATCTGTATTTATTTTGACATGATGATGAGAGTTACATAATAGCAAAAGCTGAGACGTTAAAAATATCTTGGCAAATGGCTTTGTAAAAATCACAGTATTCTAATATAAGGGGATTGTTCTGAAACAAAACCCTATTTTGTATGACGACGATGATGCTTTCCATGATGGTCCCATGTTTGTAAACGATGATGAAATAGATTTTGTTGCCTGCACAAAGTCGTTTACAAGTATGTTTTGATAACATTGTGACTATATGGTAGGTGGTGGTCGCTCCAGTACAAAATAGGGTTTTGTTCCAGAAATCCCTTATACCAGACTACTCATATGTATCGTCGGTATTATATTTGACACAAGACAAAATTGTTCAACATTCAACACAATAGATAAAGTCGAAACATCCGGCAAATACAATGTATTTATCAAACACAGTACTTCTTTGATCAGTTTCGTTGTCAAATAATGGAATCAGTGGATGATTCAGTAATCACATGTACTGTGGTAAACATGTTTGGTATACAGCTAAATAATGGAATCAGTGGATGATTCAGTAATCACTTGTACTGTGGTAAACATATTTGGTATACAGCTAACTAACCTATGTTGAACATTGCTGCAAAAGAAAGGAAACCAAAATCAGCCTGATATACCGTACGTATGTATTGCAGCACATGCTTTTGAATGTCACGCAATGAATATACATCAAACTGTAACAAACTTCACTACTCATGTTAAATACCGTTCACAAGCACGATGCTGATATTATTATGGTGTAGATAACTAAGAATCTTGCCATTGCACAGTGAGAAATTATTTGTATAGTGTTAGTTATAACATGCCTTTCAGAATTAAAAATATCGATTTTTTAAAACCATAAAAACTATCTCGTTCTGTTTATATATATTCTGAGCTGGACAAACTGTCCCTTGTTTATAGGTATCATCTGGAACATTATATTTAGACTCCTCTATTCGGTACAATGGTGTTTAGAAGTGAGCAGTTCAACTTCAGTTAATCAGTTACAGTTTCTGCAACATTGAGAGTCTGAGAGTAAATGTGTATCACTCTTTAAAAAGAAAATGAAAACAAGGGATCCCGTTACTAAGATTTTCAATAACGGCATTTTCAGAACTTGGACAAGGTCAAAGTTATATGGGTGTATGAAGAATCGAAGTTAGAAAAATGTATGGTAATCGCAAAATATGCAGTTAGAAAATAATTTCCAAAAGTGCGGGAATAGTTTCGTTAAATTTAGCAAAGGCTTACTATTAAAGCCATTTATTGTATACAGTATACATTTTGTGCCTAAATTTAATGTACTACCATTACCACCACACTAACCGCACTCTTTCAACTGGTAAATAATGGCTACTGCATTGTTGCATTGAGTCTTGTGTATTTTTACCATTTGAAGCTTGTATAGAAAATGATTAAGTTGTGATGCGGTTATTTTGAGTGGGTGGGGTTGGGTGTGGAGGGGGACTGTTCCAGCTTCTGTTTTATATGAGAAATGAAAACATAGGTTAAAAGCTAGAAAGAAAAATGAAAACATCGGGAGAAGAAAAATGAAATCCTTATAATCTATTTAATTTGGATATATGAACAAATAATGAAATAAGAAAATAAATATTTGGGTAGGAAAGGTAAAAACCACTTACATTTTACTCAACGCGCACCACGCGCATATATTATACAAGAAAAGTTTTTAATAACTTAAAGGCATAAAGTTATACTGCATATGATTGTTCGAGGTTACATTTTAGTCCTGCAGTCAATTCTCAATAACATTTTTGAAACTTTCATGAAAATTTCGTAAACGAAGCAAAAATGTTTGATTCCATGCAATATTTAAATAGACGATAAGAAGAGTTTTGCCAAGTCTGTTAGAAAATATGCTCGCGTAAATGACTTTCAATATTTGACAAATGATGCTGAGTTGCCGTCAGATATGGATGAAGACAGGCAAACTTTATAAACGTTGAAACAGTTGTTTCTGCAACGTAAGCAGTCATTGGAAAGAACGTCTTCATAAAATAGTCAACTGATCCAGATCCTTTGAGCAGCTGTTACTGCTGTAGACTGTTCGATAGATGTCAGCATTGTGATCCTTCTGAGACCGACACGAACCTCGTGCTCAAAAACGCCATAATGTTTGCCAATGACAGCGACCCCTACCTGCCTTATTGTAACCATAAACTGGTTAAAATTTCTGACATCAGATTCAGCTTCTTTACAATTCTTTGAAAACTAAGATATATATATATATAGATATATATATATAGATATATATATATATATATATATATATATATATATATATATATATATATATATATATATATATATATATATATATATATATATATATATATAGTTCGGACATGTCTATATATATCTAGTTCCAACTTAAAGTAACATCATTCATTTTTTTGTGATATTGTATATGCATAAATTTCAAATGGTGATTCTTTGATACTTAATATCATTATTATTGTTATTATTCATTAGAAGCTGTTTCTATGTTTCTACATTTCTGGATTTCTTTGTATTTTGCATTATCTACTGCAGTAAACAATTATAGTCAAAAGTCATATAACTAAAATTTGACCATGAAGGTATACCAACAAAACATTCTGGACCAATGAAAACGGATTGAAATGAAATACATTAACTGGGGATGTTTTCCCTCTTAAGTCACTCAGGACGAATATAGTGCTTCCTACAATTATCCATGCACCGAAGCAATACAAATGGTAGCCGTTCTCTTTCGACTGAAGCTAGATACTTTGTTCATTTAGATATGTTCTTTCTTGTACAACAAAAACAAACAAAACAAATTCTTGTTGCTTTATGAATTTCTTCGGAATCTTGCCTCGATGAGTTTGCATTTCCAAAAAAAGAATTGTTATGCATATTTATTTTTTTTATTCCATTATATGCTATTGTAAGGTAACTTTGTTTACTGGAAATGACAATTTCCAGAAATTCAGTTCAGTTCTGTTTGACCTCACTCTTATAATAATAGAAACACTGTATCTAGTTTCCGACCTTGACTCAGAACCAGTGGCAGTTCTGGTCAACAACTTTTTTTTTATTCTTTCCCAGAGTAAGAACCATTGATTTCAGTTAAGGCCATATATGGAGTACGTGATGCTAGGCATGTAAAATGCTTCTATTTTGTTCTGGAAGGATGACTATGTGACCCTTATCCGGGAATCTGTTTTACGTCTTAAACTTGTGTATAACTGTTGTCTTTATAGAGATTGTTCATTCGGGCTCCAAACCATTGACACTTAAAGGTGTTTTGTTGTGACCAGTTTGAGCTGAAATTTTATTTTATGGAATTAGTGACTCTTTTCCCTGGAGATATATAAGTGCTCCTACGAAATTTCTTGGATGAAGACATTTATTGAAATTTATTCGGAATTCAAAACTGGAATATTATTTTCTGCGATTCAACAAGAAACTGTCGACACATCAGTACGACGCTGACCACAACAGACGCCATCCCATTCCATTTTGTATTTCATCGGGACTCGAACTCAGATTGATTTAGGACTTTTAAATAATAGGACTTCTATTTTATAATTCTTGGATTAATTTTGGATTTGATTTGTAAATCCGTAAGTTCTTTTTCTCATGTTTACCTGGTGTTCTAGGGAAATAAAATTATTTGTTAAATTTTACAAAGCTTGTTGTCTTCATTCTTTTCTGTTACGTTTTGTAAAAGCCTAGACACGTAACAAGAAAATTGGGCGCTCGTCCTTGGGATATATGAATTTTGGTTAAAATATTTCAGAAAAGTGTTTTTTGAAATTTAAATTCCCCTAGTTTCAGAATTGTTTAAATCGCAAGTATTATTTCATATTTTAGAAATCTTCAGTGAAATCAGCAGGTTTTTTAAAAATATCATCAAAAGTAGAGAATGTTTTGAATTTTACCCAGGAGTGATTGGACATTTGAAAATGGAAGTACACCTAGAAAAAGTTGGAATTAGAGACAAGACATGTGCAGTTTCAGATACAAAAGATACAAATGGAATGAGAAAGGGAAATAAGACAAATGCAATTTGAGAAAGAAAAACACGATAGCCTTATGCAAATGCAAATGCAAAGAGAAAAGAGAAAATGGAATTTCAAATTAGGTTAAAAGAATTAGAGCTAGCGAATGAAAAACACTCCCCTACTTTTGATGTTTTAAGAAATATCAAGTTAATACTCCTTTTTCTGGGAAAAGAAGTAGATCAGAATTTTCTTGATTTTGTAAAAATTGCTGGAAGTTTGAAACGGCCAAGAGAGTACTGTACTGGTGCTCTTCTAGAAAGGTTAACAAAAATTACGAAAATCTCAGACAACTCGTATTACTTGAAGAGTTCAAGAGCTGTGCCCATAGTGACATTACAACTTCTCTTGATGAGCATAATGTAGAAACCTTGGAAAATGCTGCTCATGCGGCTGACGAGTATTCCTTAGCTCATAAAGTTCCTTTTGTAGGCAAGTCTTTCACTCATCAATCTCCTGGTAAAAAGGTATTTCAGCCTAATACGACCCCTTCTAAATCTCAATCTGGCACAACTTTTAGAAATCAAGCTCCTGATAAGCTTGATTCAAAATCCCTGTCTATTCCTACGTATACCTATTGCAAGAATAAAGGACACGTTATTTCTGATTGCTTTAAATTGAAAAATAAGCATAGACCTATTCCAAATGCTCTAATTCTAAGAGGTCACGGTCATGTATTGAAAGCAATACATTTATTGGGTCTAATAAACCCCAGTCTGATTTTATTATGGAGAATTATGAACCATTCATGTCGAAGGGTTCTATATCACTCTTGTGTGAGTCGGCCAATCCTATCCCTATTAAAATATTAAGGGAAACAGGAGCTTCTCAGGGTCTTTTATTATCAGGTACTTTGCCTTTTTCTGAGAAGTCCTGTTCTAACGGGAGTGTTCTTATTCAGAGAGTAGAGTGCGGCTTTGTTAATCGACTGGTAACTAACAAAAAAGCTTTGTTTGGATCAAAAAGTTGATCCTATTGAAAAAGAATTCCCTGATTTATACCCAGCTTGTGCAGTTACTAGAACTATGGCAAAGAAAGCTCTTGAGAATTATGTTGATCAGGAAAGTATTCCATTAGCTGACACATGTATTGGTCAGGCTTTTGATGAGGAATTATTATGACAAAATAGAGACCTCCCGAGGTACATGCTGGTAACAGGTTGTCAGTGAACTATCAAATTGGAGTTCCAAATCGTACAGACAGGAAATTCTTAGTCTGGCCTATGAAACTCCTTTGGCTGATTATTTAGGGATTTAGGGATTTAGGGATTCTGTTAACAGAGTTCTTTCTCTGCAGCTCATTCTTCTAAAATTTTTTATGATTAGGTATTACGGCCCTTACAAAGTTAAGAGGAAAATGAATGAGTTAAATTAGAATAATAGTACTCCTGGGATATAAGTAAGTTAAAGTAGTACCAGTATATTGAGAGAGATAGCCAGGTTAATCATGCAATTAATTTAGTTGTACCCGTCCCACTCACTGAGAATTTAAGGGAAGGAATTCAATCGAACACTATTGATTTTGGAGTAACAAATCCTCGCAATTATGAAAATAGGAATAATCCGGACCAGAAACATTCACATTTGCAACAACAAGAAAGGAATGAACTTGAACAGTTATTATTTGAATATGAGCACTTGTTTCCAGATGTTCCTACGAGGACAAGCAAAATTTTTCATGACGTTAAAATTGTAAATTCAAAACTTGTGAAACAACATCCGTACAGGATGAACTCTCTCAAACAGGAATACTTGATAAAAGAAATTCAGTATTTGCTGGAAAATGACTTAATAGAGCCGAGTGAAAATGACTGGAGTTCACCATTTATACTTGTTCCATATTAAACTTTCCGCATGTGCACGTATTATAGAAAGGTGAACAGTGTGACTAAAACAGATTCATTTCCATTACCAAGAACTGATGACTGCATTGATAAAATTGGAAATGCCCATTATATCACCAAATTTAATCTTCTAAAAGGATTTTGGCAATTCCATGGACGAAAAGGGTAAAAGAAATTTCGGCATTCGTGACTCCAGATGGACTTTATCAATATAAAGTAATGCCGTTTGGGATGAAATGTTCGCCATACACTTTTCAACGTTTAATGAACATGATTACCTCTGGTCTAGATAGTTATGATACTTATATCAATGATGTCATCATCTATAACGACACCTGGAAAGAACATTTAGCAAGAATTCGGAAATTCTTTGACAGACTCACTGATGCAAGTTTGACAATTAATTTATCCAAAAGTGAGTTTTGCCGTGCTAGTGTAACATTTCTAGGACATATTGTGGGACATGGACAAGTTAAACCTTCAGATGCTAAAGTCAAGGCTATCTCTGAATTCCCAATGCCTGTGAATTAAAAGCAACTGATGCGATTTTTAGGCAAGACTGGATACTCTGGGATATTTTGTTCCAATTTTTCCATAATTGCTGAACCCCTGACAAACTTACTGAGACATACAACAAAGATTTATCAGACTGAAAAATGTCAGGAGGCTTTTGATAAGTTAAAGGTCCTACTTAAAAGTGCACCAGTTCTTACAGCTCCAAATTTCAATCATTTAAACTGTCTTTTGATGCAAATGATGTTGGGATTGGAGCAGTATTGATTCAAGAAGATAAAAATAGTTTTGATCATCCAATGTGCTATTTTTCTAAGAAATTAAATAAGCACCAAAGAAATTATTCAACAATCGAGAAGGAATTACAAAATTTTGAAGTTTACATTAGTTCAGCTCCTTCTCCAATTATTGTGTTTAGTGATCACAACCCCCTTACTTTCATCAACAAGATGAAAAACAAAACTCAGAGATTATTAAGGTGGAGTTTGTTGTTTCAGGAATATAATATTGACATCAGGCTCATCAAGGGAAAAGATAATTTAATAGCAGGTGCACTTTCCCGTGTATAGAAATATTAATTTCATATACACCTTGTATAATTCATAAGAGTTACTCCAGATGGACTTTACATTGGTTTTCTAGGGAAATAAATTATTTGTTAAATTTTGCAAAGCTGTCTTTACTCTTTTCTGTTAAGTTTCGTAAGAGCCTAGACACGTAACAACATACAATCAAACTGTGCGCCTCTTGGAGATCGTTCCCACCGTTCCAATGCTATTTCATTGTAGAGAATCATTTCATATTTTAGGATATTTCTGCGTGATATCTACAATTTTACGGACGTCCTGCATGAACTTCCTGTCACAAAATCCATAAAGGATTCAATTTGCCATGCTATTAATGAAGAATGACCGTCGGAACGTCTGGTAGTCTACACTTTCTGGACAGGAAAGGTTCGGTAGAAAATCTTTGTTAAGAAAATCTGCAAAGCGCAGAACCCAGTGTGGGAGAAAACTGCAGAAAAGCACAACAGTAATGAAAATAAGAGTGAAAGCAATGATTATAAGACGCTCTTTGTTCTTCTTCTTTTCTTTGTCGCCATTTGGCTTTGTGGTGTTAAATTTCTGGTTTATATCAACCTCAATAATTTCCTTCCCTTCCTTACACTAAGATGAGAGGATGGAAATACTGTTAATTTCCAAATTGATGCTTAACTTATCAGAGGAATGTGTTGCTGCTGTGTTATAAGCGAATTTCGAATGATTCGTTTCAGTTATCTGTGTTCTAGCAGTGTCATTTGTGGAGGCGTCTGGCTGATTCTTTTCTGTAACTTCGTTTCTTCATTCTCCTAAATTGTTTTCCAATTAGAGTACACATGATCAAAATAGGAATCAATGTTGCAATGAAAATGAAAATTAACACAGAGTTGAAGTATGCTGGATATTTGGCACCTGCAAAGTCGTCGCTTACAGTACATTGTATACCTTGTATATCACCTGTTCCAACTGTTTTATTTCCGTACAGAACAGCACCAGGCTAGGACAAAAGACCTGCTACTAGTAGAGCGATAATACAGAAGTATCGGGACATTTTCTCTGAGAGTTGCTTTCCACGTGGTGTAAATATTTTACGATACATCTCTGCCGCGATCGTCACCAAAATGAATGCAGATCCCATGACAAGACATATATATTCAAATAATCTACTTGTTTCCTTCATTTCAACAAATCTTGGAAATTCTAATCTTGGAAATTTATTGAAAATAACTTTGAAATTTAACTTATAGATGAATTCTGAAAGTTTGTAAATTCTATGCCCACGAGATTACCGTGACGACACATTATAATGTTACGCATATGTAATTTAATTATTTGTTTGTTTGTTTTGGATTTTTAAAAACTTTTATTTTATTGCATTACATGTTACTGTAATGATAGTTTTGTCTATGGGAGTTGAATTTTTTTTATAAATTCAGTTCAGTTCTGACTGTATTTCTTCTTCTCACAGTAAACAAGTCTGATTGTAACATTGCATTTTTAGCTGACCTAGTTCTGACCTTGAATCATTGGCCGTAATCAAGGCCATATTGGCATACGTAGTCAGCTCTGTCGTAAACAACAGTTTTTAAAATTTCTTTTATTATTAAATGTTATAGTATGATTCGTTTTAATCCATTGCGGACGTGACAGTTGGCCTGTGGTCTTACTGCGCAAGTCGAATTAAGTGACCACGTAACCTCGTCACGGGATTTAGAGATGTATTTAAAATTAGTGTTTCATAGTTATTTAATTCAGTCGTAATTTCACACCTTCAGAGCTCAGAGGTGTTTTTCCTGTTATTGCCAAATTCGAATTGAGTTTTATTTAAAATAATTTATTCTCCCTGTAAATCTTTTGTGTTCATTCAAGTTCTTGGACGAAGACATTATTTGGAAATTACTCGGAATTCTAAAGCCGGATTATTTATTCTTGGATTCAAAGAGGAACTGTTGACATCAACACAAAAGAGGTTGTAGAAGATGTCATCGCCTTCTATCTTGGGACTTCATCGGGATTCAAACTTTAATTCATTTAGAACTTTTTAGTGATAGGACTTATATTTTTAAATTCTAGGATCAATTTTTGGATTAGATTCACAATCCGTAAGTCCTTTTTCATATTTTTAATTTGTTTGCTAGGGAAATAAATTATTCTGTTAAATTTACAAAGCTTGTTGGCTTCACTCTTGTCTTTTTTACTTTGTACGAGCCAAGTCACGTAACAGTAAGAACTTTCTGTGTGTAATAATTCTCTGCATAGGCATTAGATGGGCATGACTGACTCGGTATTTTATTTACCAATTGTCTCATTGGCCTGGATCTATGGTACAAATATGTGGGAACTAATGTTACTTTGCAAAGATGACTAATTTTTTTGTAAGACTTATTGTGACTTCTAGCTGTTAGACCCCAGATTATACAGCTGTTTGTATTAACCTAAATACAAACGATCCGCAAAGTTTGGTCAAGGAATCTGCTCTAAAACAAACTTTATTCTACTAAGCCCATGTTCTACGAGCCACACTTGATATGCGTGTTTACTTCTTCACCGCAAATCAGTTGGATGGTTCCCGACTTAAGTGGTTCTGAAAATAGGTGTTATGAGTGCATTGTTCATGACTTACATTTTTCATTCTGTGTGAAAACTAAAGCAGCATTTCAACTAATTTTCAGTTCATTCGATACATAAATAGCTATACGTCATACTACAATCAATCATTTACTTTCAAAAGGGGACGGTAAAACAGTTGAGTTCTTGTACTTGTCATGTCAATTGAATTAAATGAAAATGAAGACAAACTGTATTAGTATGTGTCAGTTGCATTCTTCCACGCTGCGTCCTTTTGTGAATTTGACAGTTATCCCAGCAAAATTAGAACAAGAATTTAAAAAATCTACTAATACCTCAAAAAAATTTAAATTCTAGATAAAAGTATCAATAGTCAGCTGTTCCAACAATTGCCTACGTACCTACATAGCTACCTTCGAGTTGGTACCTACATAGCTACCTTCGAGTTGGTACCTACATAGCTGCCTTCGAGTTGGTACACATACATACATTCCTCGTTCTATACAAACTAACCCCATGCATACTACGTTTCTATACATATATGTAAACAAACATTCACGTGTCTTGTACTACACCTTTTCGTTTACATATTTATATATATACTTACTGGTGAGTATTGATGAGTATTGGTGAGTACAACATATTTGGCCTAGAATAGATCACTACTGTTTTAATTTCACGCTAAAGCGACTTAGGTCGAGGTTTAGGTTTCAGGGTCAGTTTCTCCTGCACATTTCACTTTGACGTCATGCACAACTGGGATGGTGGGGAATTCGTGGTCTATGAACACATTTAAAGTACTTCATAGCACTATCGCTGCTCTTCTTCTTCTTCTTCTTCTTCTTATTATTATTATTATTATTATTATTATTATTATCTTAGATGTATTCACTGGGATAAACGATAACGTCGGAAGCCGTTCTGGGTAAAGTATAAGCATGTTGCATCCTCACCACGTTGAAAATGTCAACATCCTGGTCCCTTTAGATTGCTGTTTCCGTATTCACTGTGGGCATCATAATTGTTATATTAGAAGAGTGCGTCTCATCTCGTGTCCCTCCCCTCCCCCCCACAAAAAAAATCCCATCCATTTAAAATATAGTCGTTTGCTGAGTGACACTTTGATGTCATCAATGTTAATAAAGAGAGTTGGTCCTGAAGGTTTGAGTATACAAGGCTGGATATTTAAAACAATAATCTTGTGTTAATTGACTGACGTGGCTGTATTGAAAAAGAGGACAACTTATGCATACAATACGCGCATAAAAATTTCGAATATGGTTTTTAAAGAAGAAATGTAACATAACGACTACCTTTTTCCACGCCCGCTGTAAAGAGGAGGATTCTATGTCAATATGTTGTTGGTCCATCCGACCGTCTGTCTGTTAATACTCCATTCTTCTCAGTGTCACGAGTTCTCCACTATGTATAATTACTAAACGTTATGGATGGCTTTCTCTTATCATATGAAGAATCATATTGATTTCAGTCTAAAAAGCTCAGAGGTCAAGATCACTGTGACTGAAAAAAGGAAAACGTTTCTGGACAAGAACTTGGGTTTCACACGATCTTCATTTACCCAGCGTTTTGGATTCCATGATCAAGAAGTTTCCCTCTCGACCTCGCAGGCAGTTTCCAATGGAGAGGCAGGTACAGATAGGTTTGAAATCGGCTTAGTTGCAGGAAATGCAGGAAGGTGTGCAACCTGCTTACCAGCCGCTGAATGGTATTCCACACCTGTTTTGTTCTCATGATGAGCGAGGCAGACTTTCGTACTCCTGAGTACAACCCGCATAACAGTTGGTGATAGTTGACCCATGATTGGGGCTTGGTTGACGGATGCCAGGTCGTGTCCACACGCTGGTTGGCCTACATATCGCGTCACTAGCGGCCAAACCCCTCTGAGATTCTCCGCAGTTTACCCTTAGTCCGCAAGTGCCCACTTTCCATTGTTGCCACGAAGAGATACAACAGGAGTCTTGACTATGTAAAGACTATATGCAGGGTAGAGAGGCTTAGGCACTTGACTTTCTTTTCTCGGTGAGTTAGCCCGCGCTTAAGCTACTACATGAGACGTGATAAGCTAGGCAGAGGTGGTCCAACTTGTATTAGACAATTTGCACAAAATTTGTGTCGTTCCACGAACAGTAACCATAGATTATATTACAGATAATTAATCGCTTCAGTATGAACAGAGGAATATAAATGTTTTGCAAGTGGATTTCTGTCCGTCTTCTGTATCACGCAACTTTTCGGTTTAACCGACAGGCTGTTGATTTTACATGAGATAAATTATGTTCTGTTTTACACATTCTACTCTGACCATGTATGTTCGACTGTGCGCTCGTCCCTGTATTTGAGAACATACTGGTTTCTATATGTAGGCAGGTTTTGTATCATTTATCGCCACAGGGACCAGATGTGTCAGTATGATGTTGGTTTTTTATTGACGTTATATTTGTTCTAAACAGGATGTCTTTGCGATTTTTTCTGTCTGATGTAGGCTACATCTAGTACCTAACGTAGGATAAAATTTAGTGCGTCACACGATTCCACGATGGCCCAATCAAATGGTTTTGAGCGGAGTTTGAGAAAAAGTCGTTAAAGGTTTTCTATTTTTAGCAACAACGGTCATATTTAGCATCATTGGGAAAATGTGTGACAGGCTTCATGCTGGGATGCGTTCTCTTAAACATGGCCAAGTTATGTGTAGCGTTTCTGAGAAACTGTGCAAAGCAATTGTGAACGGATAATGGGCGACACGGTTAATATATTGATGATTATAAATGTGATATGTATGATACTACCACAGGTAAGCCAGTTCAATATGGGAATAGCATTTAGGGATCTAAAAATGCCATCTAGATTAATCTGTGCCGTGATTGACATATCAGGTATCAGTACAATTAGATATTATATCATCAACTACCTGTAAAATTACAATGAAAATTATTCTAAACAATGAGGGATACGTTTTTCATGTGGTATATGTAACCATGTACCTTTTAAAAACACTTCACAAAGTTAATCGAACTAATCTTTACATTTCTGCAGCATTTTAAAAGTATTGATTTGTAAATAGAATGGTTCCTTTGAATGGAATATTATCTTCTGTTACATTACCTCACTCTATAAATCAATGACTCAACCAATGTTAACAACACAAGTGATGTATTTCATCTTAGACTTGCTTCGTATTTTTGTCTTCCTGCATTGATGTTAATAAAACCACTACAAACATATATTATCCTTCTGACATATACTTCTTTCAAATTTTATGTTCTCTCACAGTTTAAAATAGTGGATTAAACAGACTCAGTTGGCTGTACTGTACAGTCATCATCTTCATCTTTCCTTAACTACCATATAATCAAGGGTATAAACAATTATTGTAAGCTATGTAAGCAGATGTGTTTTAACAATATATAACAAAATCATGAGTACATAAAATTAACTGCGTGGATACATTATAAATAGTGTAAATGACCTATAGGCACATTATCGGCCAGAAATATGTTTTCATGTGTTTTGTTGTTGTTGTTGTTATAGGGTTTAACGCCATTTTTCAGCACAAGATAGGCTATACATGGCGGCC
>JAECUM010017162.1:0-22285 GCA_016617855.1 Megalonaias nervosa | reverse complement strand
ATTAAATTTCTTAGTGCAGGTTGGTGCATCACCTCTATCTTCTTGATACTGATTGTGAGACCAAAACTATCACAAGATGATGAGAAATGGTCCATACTATGCTGCGTATCCGACTAACGTATGGCATTGAGGGAATAGTCGTCAGCAACTAGGAGATCACGAATGGCCACTTTCTGTAGGTTCGTCATCGCCTGAAGCCTCCACAGATTTAAGAGTCTACTGCCAATCAAGTAGCTAATGCCGATCCAGTGTCATAGTGACGGAAGGCATCAGTAAGCATGGCAGAGAACACCATACTGAAGAGGGCTGGTGCGAACACATAGCACTAATTGACTTCTTTGGTGACTAGGAATGGTTCTCATGACTCACCGTCGTCCACAGCACGAGAGAGGATGCCATCATGGAATTCCCGAACCATTGTGATGAATTTATCTAGGCAACCAAATTTTGCCATGATCTTCCAAAGGCTTCTGCGGATGATTGTGTCAAAGGCGTTTGTAGTCGATGAATGTTGAGTACATGTAGGAGTTCTGTTCCTAGCATTTCTCGTAGAGTTGACGAGCTGCAAACACTATGTCTGTGGTCCCTCGTCCTTTTCTGAAGCCACGTCGACTCTCTGGCAGAAGCCTTTGATCAATGTGATGCACAAGACGATTCAGCAGTATTCTTATGAGTATTTGTCCGGCTAAAAACAGCAAGGAGATGCCCAGATGGTTGTCCCACATGTCAGATACGTCAGTGAAAAATTTCAAAATCCATGAATTTAATAAGAGTCTTGGCAAACACAGATTGGAGATAATCGTAAAGTCTTGCTCTGGTTTATAAAGGCCATTAGTAAGATTTAAACGTTAATATTGCTTGATTGTGCACAGATCAGCATGTAAATCTTACCTCCAAATGCATGATTTGATAACATTCAGGGACTTACACTTTTCCTGGGTGCATTTAGAACTTTCCCTTTAGAAAGCCTCTATGCTAATTACAAACGAACCGTCACTTTAAGCAGCAGAGAGGGTGAACAGACCATTTTGCTTGAGACATTATTTATAAAAAAAATAATCTTTCCTACGAAAAGAAAACCTTAAGGTCAGCGACGTTAAACCACAACCTCTAATTAGATTATCTCGTTACTTTATCTCTGACGCGCGTTTTTATTTTTAGGAATTTTTCGTTTACGCGTTGGTCACTCAGTATTGGTCGTTCACCCTCTCTGCTGCTATAATTAACCAAAGATTTTATCCAGACCTATACGATATCTAGATCTTCGGTCATGTAAATTTATTGTTATAAATCCGAACGGAACACCTTGTGCCTTTGAAAAGAAGTTTCTAAACTTAACCATGTCCATGTCCCCTGAACACCAAGTATAATAAATATTTTGTAAAGTATAATTATCTACTCCATTAAACACAATTAAGATATTGCAATTATCTCTGATTACTTTAGGAATTTGTGTATATCGCTGAGTAACATAAATATCGTCTGTATTTTTGTGACGGCCTCGCGAAAATATCAGAGCTGGATTTGATTGTTTGTCCAGCATCACATCATCGTATACTACGAGGTTATTGATACATCCATCAAGATCATCTACAGATGGAGCTTCATCAATATCGGTGATAAAATCAATAGCATCATTATCAGGACACATCAGCGATTTTGCATTTTCATTAAAATCTTTAAGTACTTCGTAACATCGTTGATCATCTACAGATGCTGTTACTAAATATAATTTATCCCACTTGAGCCATCGCATTATCAGATTAAGTAATAATTGCGTTTTGCCAGACCCAGATGGGCCAAGTATAATTGCTCTGATAGAATTTGGTAGCGCTGGATAATGCTTGACTGGCTCTTGTTTTCGTGTCGCTGAGAAATCAATTATATCCATATAATAATGATATGAATTTATATTGCGTTCGATGTAGAGCGCATACGTCCACCACTGGATTAACGACAATAATAACAAAAAATAACAGGAGCGCACTTACAGGCAGGTGTGTGAAATGTGGTACAAAAAAATACAAATTTATTTCATTAAAGACAGGTGGAGATATCGCTGCCTCTTTAAGTAAATTACCAGGAGCTCCATGGGCAAAGTATCCTGGTGAAAAACATTTACCCGGATATAATTATTGTGGTCCTGGAACTCGTCTCGATATCCGACTCGATAACCGAGACCAACCAAAACCTGGAGAGTATCCAATAAACGCAATTGATCAAGCGTGTCACGTTCACGATGTCGCGTATAAAAGTAAGGATTTACAACAACGACATATTGCAGATGTAAAATTAATTCATGCCATAAATAATATAAAAGATAAATCACTTCGAGAAAGATTAGCTGCTTTTCTGATAAAAACTGGTATGAAAGGTAAAATAATGTTAGGGGCTGGTAATTAATCAATTGATTATGATAATGGAATCTGTTTATTATAGCCCAAGAGGATACTGGAGAGGTAAAGCAGCGATTAGTAAACTTGCTGAAGCAGCAAAAGTCTCACGTGATGTTGCTGCAGCGTGGTTAGCACGACAGGCAATATGGCAAATTTATCTACCACCACCTAAAAAAATTCAGTATGCACATTTTGATGTCAGTACCCCTAATGAAGTTCATCAAGCAGATATTTTGTTTTTACCACACGATACCATTAAAACTGGCAGACGTCAATACACATACAGATACGCGTTAACCGTCGTTGACGTTGCGAGTAGATATAAAGAAGCAGAACCATTATCAACTAAAACAGCGACTGAAGTTGTATCTGCGTTTGAACGCATTTATCAACGTGGTGGTCTACAATGGCCACAATTGCTACAGGTTGATCCTGGCAAAGAATTTCTTAGTGCAGCATCATCATTGAGGAAGCGACATAACGTTAAAATCAGACGAGGACACACAGAAATTCATCGTGATCAGGCAATCGTTGAACGATTTAATCGAACACTTGCTGAGCGGTTATTTGGATACCAATACGCGAGGGAAATATCTGCTGACTTTAAGTCCACGGAGAGATCTCGTGAATGGGTTGCAAGGTTACCGAGTGTGATAGTTAAACAACGAAGTGACTCGTGCAACTTTTATGAAACCTTCTAATGCGATCAAAAAAAAATATATACCAACACAACATAAATCTTCCTCTCAACCAGTACTAGGTAATGTTACCGTAAGATATTTATATGAACCTGATGAACTTGAAGGAGGTAGAAAAAGAGCAACTGATCCTATCTGGAGTGTGACCACACACAAAATTTCTAGCGTGGTAAGGCCCACAGGTAGACCCGCAATCTACAGATTAGATTCAACTGCTCCTCAGCGTGGATTTGTATGCGAACAATTACAAATAATTCCTACAGATACACAATTACCACCGCGTTCACTTTTATAAACTTGCACAGCGTCCAGCGCCTCGACGTCGATTACATTCAAGACAGGTCAGCATCACATTTTCGCGTGTGTGACCAAGACTACTGTTAATTCTATCAACGGTAAATTGTTTTGGATTATTACTCGAGTACTGCCACAGCATATTACAGTTACAACTTGCACAATGATTATTCTGTTGTGCTTTTAGTTTTAT
The DNA here is from genome assembly GCA_016617855.1 of Megalonaias nervosa. Lineage (NCBI taxonomy): Eukaryota > Metazoa > Mollusca > Bivalvia > Unionida > Unionidae > Megalonaias > Megalonaias nervosa. Next base: position 18,704 of record JAECUM010017162.1, on the reverse strand, counting down.
AATAAATTCAACATCAATATCAAAGTCGCGATTATTTTTTTTTTTGTCACATTGTTTATAATTTGCTAATTTTTTATTGATATCAACAAAATTGTCAGGAATTTCCTCGGTTATTACGCAATCTATTATAACCCGGGGCAGTTGAGATATTTTTCTGACTCGAGACACTGCTAGATAAACTAAATTTGACCATTCAATACGATCATCGACAATCCAAATACTTGTATCGGTAATAGTTAATCCCTGTGACGAGTGAATCGTTATAGCGTATCCTAACGTCCATGGCGATTTATCCATACTTAACGCGCTCTCAACAACATCAACAACGACTAAAACAATATCATTTAGCACAAGATTTTGTATTCCACCACCAGGAATCTCAACATCAATATTTTGTCGTCGAGTATCTGCTGGACGATAACACAAAGGTACAGGTAGATTTGAAAATTTTTCTTTGTGTAACGTAAATAATTGTTGTTGAAGTGTATCGCGAACTATTTTTCTACTTGCAACTATCAAATCAGCAGGTCTCCATAAAGTCCAAAAATTTTTCATAGATATTTCTGGAATTACTTTACGCATTATTTCACACTGTATTTTATCTGGCTGTAATCTTGTTAACTTTTTAAACTCTTTTAGTGATTTATCTATAGCTCTATGGTCATTAGTTATTTCTTCGTAATAATCTACAAATGTTTTCAGCCACTCATGTGGAGACGATCCAATGAAAGGTGGTGGTTGACCATGATCGCCGCACGTTATCACAGCAGTATTCTTTAATAACAGCCAATCAAGAAATATTTTTAATACCTCTAGCGACACCGTGCATATCTCGTCCCAGATAATAATTTTAGGAATGTATTTCTCACCCATCCGCGATGGAGTCCATGCGTCTCCGCACCATCTAAAGAAACTATGATATGTACACGATTTTACTCCTCGTTCTTTTATTTCCCTGGGGAGTTTATGTGTCGGTGTCAAAACAATCATATCAGAACATTTACTAAATAATTCAATCGCGCGTGTTGTTTTACCTGAACCACCACACCCATTAAGATAAACGGTTTTATGTCTAGCTACGGGATCATATACAGATGGTGCCGATGACAATCTTGGTATTTGATTGTTCTTGTAATATGTTCTCGCAATTTCAACATCGGCTGATTCAGAATAACTGATTATATCCTCACGTTTTATTCTCCATTCGTCCCATGATGCATGATCGTTAATACGCAATTGTTTTAACGTATCCGCATATTTTTTGTTTATATAAAATGAATCTGTCGCGACTCTGACTGCGTAACGAGGAAATCTGTTTATCATAGATAATAAATTTATCGAAACGTACGCTAGCATCGAAGATCTTAAATGAGTAAACTGCGGTCACTCGCCATCAGTATAGCTCAAACTGTACCTAATTTAGTTCCGTCTGATTAAGCATTACTGCGACCTATAAATGTGTTTCTCTCCGTTGTATCAGCGATTATAAAATCGAGTTCAGCATCGTCCATGATTACTCTTGTACACGCTCGTTTATGATCATATGATCCTCCTTGTGTAAGTTTACCGATTATTTTTCTTCCGAGATCTTTTGCAAATTTCTCATCACACTCTCTCCTGCATTCACTAACAATATCATCTTCAGGATTAGGAAAATCTCTTTTAGCATCATTAAATACATCCGGTTCTGGCAACCAAACTTGTTTCTGCACGCGGTATGATATAATTGCTTCACTTACGCATAACGACATTAAAATTCCAGCATCAAGCATATACTTTATTGGAACTATTGGAGCCCAACGTCGCTCTGAAAAATGGATCCCAAACCACGCATAAACAATCGGATGGAGATCCTCGTAAAACTCGAACGACTCTATACAGGCGAATCCGGTTAAATCAGCAGGTAAAGGTCTGTTTATCGCTACTCTGGTCATCTCGTGTGTGGGATGTCCAAATCTCTTAAAGTATTCAGAACATTCTCCGTATCCAAGAAAACTTCCAGGATAACACGCTACCATATCAACCGAGATAACGTCATTATAATCGTATTTATTATTCCACAATCCACCGTGTCCGTATTCGATATAACTTTTCTGGACATCTTCAAGAAATTCCAATCGTGTCGGTTTCCATGAATTTTTCTCCTGAACGTAGTGAGCAGCGACTGATGGAACGGTAAAACAGTTATTAAGTAATTGTTCAACCTTAATATCATCAGATGTGTATTTACGCCAAAGGCGTTGTGCAAGATTTTTCATTTCCTCATGGAGAGATTCTGTACGATAAATATCACCATTAGACCGTACAAACTGATCATGATAATCATATTCCGAACTCTGAAACAGCCACACAGATACAGGGTCAATTTTACTGATATTTCTGATAGAATCAAATACATGACCATTATAAAATTTAACCGTTCTGTCTCGTGGAAATATTGTTACTGCCACAGTCCATGCATGTGCGTTATGATCAATAATATCTATCAAAGCTCCTCTCGATTTATATTTTGGTTTGTACAAAATCTCTCCAGTTAACGTCTTCACCGTTATTGGGAATTTTAATTTCTTTCCCAGCTCAGCAACGTCGCTGATAGACGCTCCGGTATCTTTAACTGTTTATGCCCAGGTGTTTATTTTTTTACGTCGTAAATCCGTTAAACCGTTTCCGCGTATCGCGTTTGTGAAGTGTTCTGTAACACGTTCAGCTACGCAATTTATCCTCGTTGATGCTGTCAGTGATGACAATTTCATGGGTTTGAGATCCCCAACGTCAGGTTTATTATTTAACGGATATACCGCGTATACCACCGCAGTCACAGGGTATGATCGCTCGTAATATGGTTTATCAATACCAGTCGGTATTCCTGGTCTGGAATTTTTCCTGACTTATGGACAGAATCACGTTTGTCACGAATAATCCAAGTGTCATCGCCTGTCTTTACAATAAATTTTATTAAAATAAAATATTTCTGAACAAGGTAATCAATAATCTCTCTTCCTCGTTTGTCATTCATCACATTAACAGTATTTCCAATTCTGAATGTCGACCACACATGAGCCGCACCATCGTCGCGAAATTCCTTTTTGGCCTCATGGATACGTTTTGTTATATCTTTATACGTTAAAGCTAGATATTGCATAGAAAAACTAAATTTGTGTTTCGGCAGTCTGTCAAGATCAAATCTAGCTGCGGAATGTTCAATCGAGGATAATTCCTGCATTATTATAATTACGACAAATATATATTTAATTGAATTTTAATCTTTTTTATATGATTCAAACAAAGAATCGATGCCATTGGCTTATGATCGGATATACTTCTCCTTGTAACAAAGCATGCGTAAAGGAATTCTGCGGCTTTCATATGCAATGTGTTAGACAAGGTAGTTTTGGACCAAAACCGTGTATGCGGTGTGGTGTTGGAGTCAGAGGAAAAACTCAACTGTGTGCGCAATGCGGTGGTAAAAAATACAGAGAGCTGAAACGATATTACGATAAAAAAAACACATCTTCTGAATCTCCTATAAAGACCGAAGAAGATTATCTCGATAGATTTTCAAAATAATAATTTAAACAAATAATATTAGTATATAAATGGAGCAAAATGAGTTTGTGAAGCATCCAATAATCACCAATTATGAAGCATATCGTGATGGTGTAATTAGGAACTGTAGATTAAAGAAACCAGTCGGTAATGTTAATAATACTGGTTATCTTATATTTAATACCAGTAGAAATAAAAATTATTTATCACATAGGTTCATCTACGAGTGTTATTTTGGAATCATTAAAGATGGACTCGTAATGGATCACATTAGTGGTAATAAACTTGATAACTCGCTTGATAACCTGCAAGCTATTACATATTCAAAATTCTGCACGCGGAAATACAGGGAGGTGTAAAATATTCGGAAAGAGAGCTATTAAAGCCGTAAATGCGAGACTGGTGAAGAAATTATATTTAAATCAATTAATTCTGCTGGTAAATACTTTAACGTAACATCATGTTCAGTAAAATACGTGGCAGATAATATCAGGAGATCTGCTTTTTCAATGAGGTTTGGACAAAAAAATCATATTCCAGCATGTTAGTCTACCAGAACCTTCTTCATAAACCAATATCTCTTTCTTTCCTCTTTTTTGCTTTCATAGTTTGTTTCACGTGTTTTATGTAGATGTTTTTTCATGATGTATAATGTTCTTATGGTATCAGATAATGAAGCGAGACAACTCCGTCAAGCATAATAGTAAATATCGTAGTTGTCGTACTTGTTGTACTAATGATATTACGAGTTTGGGTCAGAACACACACTGTTTTGAGTAAGTATCGATATATATTTCAATAGTACACAAAACACATATCACATTCTCTGATTGTCCAAACTTCGACTGTAAAAACATTTCAATGAATTTAGTCATGCATATAAATCTCAACAGTATTGCAAATAAAAATCGCCTTTATAAATATTTAATGTTTTTTTTTTTATTTTGTTGATTTTGTTCGAAAATCTCGTTTTTTGTTGGTTTTTTGTTCGAAAATCTCGTTTTTTGCATGAAAAATGACCAAAAATCAATGAAATTCGGCTAGATTTTATAGCGCTGGTAGGGTAAAACCCCCAGCGATTCTCTAACTGATTTTGATGATTTTTCGATTTTATAGAAAACTTTGGCTAAAATATCACTATTTTTTGCTATTATGAAGTGATTTTTTATCAAAATTTCTTGTTTTTTATCAGTTTTTAGTGAGTTATTGTCAAATTTATCAAGAAATCATCAAAATCAATTAGAGAATCGCTGGGGGTTTTACTCTACAACAATTGAGAATTTTCAATAATTTCATCGTTGTATAAATAATGATGCTATTATGCACAATATTCTATGAATCATATAAAAATCTCAATAATATTTATATTTTCTACGTTCTTATGAAACGCTTTGCGCGACCCAGCAGTGAATTGTACATGAGGTTATTTTTAGAAATGAGCTGGCATTGCGTGTTCGTAGCTTATCGATTATTTTAGTATCCTTGGCAACGTCTGATTAATACAGACTTTCAACTGTGGGTTTTGTGTAATGCAGTTTCAAGCATTTGGAAACTGAAAATAAAATCAGATTTTATTAAGAAATTCACAATAAATTCTGATTTTATTAAGAAATCCACAATACACTACAATAAATTCTGATTTTATTCTGTATACTTAACTATATAATAACTTTTTTAACATATATACATATGAAGTCCGGTGGCCGATTGCTAACGCGCTGGACTTTCATGCTCAAGGTCCGTGGTTCGAATCTCGTGAATGGCAAATGTCTGCGAAGGTGATATTATACCAAAATTTGTTATTTATTGGGCGTAGCCAGCCCGTCTACTGCTTCAATAGAAAATTTGTACACTTCTCCCACCATGTCACTTGGTGGGTGCAATTTTGCACTCCCTGGGTGATTATGATGGGGGGAGTGTGCAAAAATTTCTATTGAACGTAGAGAAGCCACGTAGTATTGTCTTAAGATAAGTTTATATGTAACTGTGTTGTCCTAGAGTTAAAGTTCTTAGAATTAAGTTTATATGTAACTGTGTTGTCCTAGAGTTAAAGTTCTTAGAATTAAGTTTATATGTAACTGTGTTGTCCTAGAGTTAAAGTTCTTAGAATTAAGTTTATATGTAACTGTGCCGTTCACAACAAACCCCTGTATATAATTGCTGTAAATATGCTTGCTGTAAATACGTTACTGTAAGTACGTTACTGTAAATATGCTTGATTTGGGGGTACATAAAATCGCAATGCCTAGACAGCCCTCTGAATTTCTAATATTTCGTTTCGATTAGGAATTCGCTGGGGGGTGTGTCTTTGCGAATGCGTCCATAAGATAAGTTGATATGTAACTGTGTTGTCCTAGAGTTAAAGTTCTTAGAATTAAGTTTATATGTAACTGTGCTGTAAATATGCTTGCTGTAAATACGCTACTGTAATTAAGATTCTGTGTTTTTGTGCTGTCCTTAATTAAGATATAATCATCTTCACATGTATATAATCATGTGTATAGAATCATAATAATATGTATATAATAATATGTATATAATCATAATAATATGTATATAATCATAATAATATGTATATAATAATATGTATATAATAATATGTATATAATCATCTTCATATGTATATAATCATATGTATATAATCATCTTCATATGTATATAATCATCTTGAAACAGTCCTTAGGGACTATTATTTTTATTTTATTTTTATATTAAACAAACATATATGATATAATGAATTCTGAAAACATTAATGTTATTATGTCTGCGATTAAAAAATTACAGCATAATGGTGTAAATATATCTGATAATCTTAATCCTGAAAAAATTCTATGTGATTTTGAATCATTACAACAACGCAGATTAGAAAACAGGTACACACTACCATCTGATTATAAATTCATGAAATTTATCCAGCAGGCAATGTTACAGTCGCTGGCAACAGCTACAGATAATCAGGTAAAGCTGTTTGTACCTCTCTCGCGAGCTATTGACAAAATTAAGTTAGAACTATCTCATGAATACGAACAGAAAAAGATTATAAACTTTCGTATAAGACAGTTAACAGAGCATTGTGAAAATGAAAATGAAAGTGAAAATGAAAGTGATAATGATAATGAAAGTGGAGTTAATGTGATAATGGCTAAACAAAATCCCTGGCAAAACTAGTATATAGGTTATTTACTTATAATAATTACGATTTAACCCAGTAAAAAAAACTATTCTGATCCGATTCGGATATTTTTTTTTTTGTTTTACGATGACGCATTGTGATATAACGCTCTATGATCTCACATACAGATTTATACTTAAGGTTTCATTCTGCAAATCCAAAATACGTCCTATTTGGTCTGTAAGTTTGAAATGTATCCTTGATAATAACGGATTATGTACACGTAGATAAACGGGGTTAATTGGTTCAGATACAATTAACCACCCGGGGGGCGCTTGAGGGCTAAATGAATATAATATATACCCTTGCTGGGCCTGGCTAGATTTTGAAAGATCTACTTGATAGCTGCCATCAATTACATCACATACTAGATTGACTGCGATCGTTGATGTTATATTAACAATACCAGGCGAGATATGACGGCCTCCACCGTATGGATCATTATTATGTTTAAGAATAACCGGTGGTGGGGCTATTTTTATCCACGCTGCAAATACTTTAGGGAAATATTCATCAATGACATCGTTGAGTTGTTTTTTTTATTTCAGCGTTATTTAAATCTGGTATTATAAATGTTTGTAGATCTTTTTTCTGTTATTTTATAAAATTTAAGAAAATTATCTTTTAAAATTGGATCAGCAAGTTGTTTCATATAATTTATTAGGGCGTCGTTGAAACGCCGTAATTCATAAAAAATTTGATTTAAATGTTTTATGGTTTCGATTATCTGATTTTTTACATCTTCACTATAAAACTGTGTTAATGATAAAAAAAATTTTTTTTAATTTAATTAATGATTCATCAAACTCATCTATTTTAACCAGTCTTCCAGACCATATAGTTATTGCATGATCAGAAAATTTACTATCCCTTGTAAAAAATTCTATATATTAAAACTTGGAGTAAGTTTTACATATTCTGGATCTTTTATATATTTTTTTCCGTTGTGAGAAATTCATTTTTGGTTGGTTCTGGAATTTCATTTGACCTTTGGTCTGGAGGAACATCAGGCCATCCTAACACAGATCTGATGGAACTTTGATAAATATCTACAACATAATCAGGGGAATTTATTTCAATCGCCGCTGATAATGTTGGTTCGTAAACAGTAATTGCTATTTTGGATTCTTTTCCTGTAATAGATTTAATTCTGCGTTGGAACTCATCATTAATCTGTTCTATTTGATAACTGCCCGTTGAAATTCCAACAACTTGCCAATCAGGAGTTCCATCAGGTTTATTCTTATTCGCAAATACAAGTGAATTATTTGGTGGTAGTCCACCAAACGATTTTGACCTGATATTTGGCCAGCTATGATAAACTCTTAATTGCGCTAGCGCTATTTCACTTGCTGGAATTGCATTTGGAAAGTTAACGCTAAATTCAGGATTGGTCGAACTTAATGATATCATAGTAGTTTTTGACGGCGTTGTATTAGTGACGATCTTCTGTAATAGTTCTAACGTCGACATTATTAAAATACTCCGTTATTTAATAGAACGCAATCTCATGAATTCAACCTTCATTCTTATCACAGGTTACTTTATCACTAAATGCTTCATCGTATGTTTTCATTATCGTTGCGAACTCCTCATCAGATATTTTACCATCGCTGAGATACGCAGAAAGATACGATGATAGTTTAGAATAAGATGTTGTTGCTGTGTGTAGTTTTATTATATACTCATGTAATTTATCATTTATGCATGTAGATATTTTCTTAGCGATAATACTGAGAATGCCTGCGCATGTTGTTGCCGTTGAAACGACAATTGTTGCAACTGCAGGTGCTGTCATTGTTATTGTTGATAATAATAATCCGGTTCCAGCAACAACAGCAGAAACTGAGTAAACAATTATGTCAATAACAACCATACGCCTGCGATATTTTTTTACTTTTATTGTATAATCGTCGATGATATTTTTTAGTTTGGTTTGACACTCACATACTTGAGCGTATCTGTGACGTTGGACGTCGATAAGTGACTCAGTCACTTGATTCATTATACTAACAACGTCATTTAATTAAGTTTCAGCTACGAATTCCAGGCACCACCAGTAACATCTCGGGGGCATTTCCGTTGATGTTAACGTAAACGTTTCTTTGATGTCCTTGGTTAGCATCACCAGCAGAGGATTATGATATACATTCGGTGATAATGAAGTGGCCGCAGTAATTTCAAAACCGTACAGGGATAGCCTGTATAACCCAGTTACTTCTGCTGTGTGTTCGAGAGTTTTATTTTGTGGTGTCCATGTTGTTGATCCTGATGCTACTGTGTACACGATATTTTTAATTTGTCCGTATGGAATTTTAATCAGATTAGTTTTTTGAACAATAATAGGTATTCCGTTAATAATGTCGTTGAGTTTCATGTTAATTTCGGAGAGTTTGATATCAACGGTTGGTGGATCACCAAAAAATTCATGTACAGATTTGTTTATGTTTCTACGAAAATTTAAAAACGTTTGTACATGTCTAGTAAAAGTAGCATTGAGTGTAGTCATTTCATCATTGATTGTTTTTAACTAAGTTGTCATAGGGATTTCCTTATCATCGACGTATTTCTTCGTTGCAGCATCGAAATCTGATTCTGGCTTTCTAAGATTATTAATACCATTATTATTCATGTTGAGAAATGCACGCATTATACCACCGTTGACTAATACGTACTTAGATTCTTGATCATCGACGTATTTTTTTGTTGCGGCGTCTGTATCTGCGACTGGGTTTCCAAGGCCTATAATTTTATTTCGGTTCATGATAATGTAATCCGTGAATGAATCACCAGCTCGCCTGATAAAATCGTTAACTGACTTACCAGAATCTTGTATTTTACCTTGATCAGAAAAAATAACGATATTATTAATAACCGCGGTGGGAATTCGTATAAGAACATCTAACAATTGTATATTACTCGTTTTTAATCGCCCCTGTTTATCCTGAAAAACAACGACTTCATTTTGATCCACATTTGTGATATTTAATAAATCATCGATTTCATTTCTGCGCTGATCAAGAGTTGCATATTTAGATAAATCGACTTGCTGCTGAGCTTTGCGAGAAGATCTTCCATAAATATCTACCATTATATTTACTGATATCTGTTTAAATGTGACAACGTGGTATATTCATGCACGACTTTATAAGGTGGTGTTGTTGATTTTGATACAGCATCAAGTACAGCGAGTACTTCTCGACCACATATCGGTGGATCCGTTATTTTTTGTGTTGGTAATGTTGAATACCAGATTTTAGAACGCATCGAGTTCTTACTTTGTACTGTGTTTACATATTTTAAAAATTCTTTTGGTGGTGCCAGTCCATACGAATCAAAATAAATAATTCCACGTGGATCAATTGCATACGCCACCCAATGGGTGCCTGGGCCAGAGTTTTTATCGAGATTAATAATACCAGTTTCTTGTCGCATCGCAACGGTATGTAATTGATCACGCATAAAAACTCCTCTAAAGTTTTTTATATTCAGTTGCTTAGCGGCATTAAGTAAATCAAAATTAGACATAGGAAAAATCATCGAATTCGATGACGAAGTTATCGGGGCAGTCTTAGACCTTTTCCGTACCATGAATATGGGGTCCCTGGTAATCTTAGACCGCGACCGTATACTGGGCCTGATAATCTTAGACGGCCCGGCTGTGGAACGTTTGGTGCTCTTAGACGTCTTCCGCGTTGTTTTGCCCGTGATCTTTTTTTTTAAGTTTTCTGCGTGCATAATTCCTTGACCCGTTGCTTTCTTTAACGCCATTTCCAGCAGCGGTTCCAACAGCGCCTAATGCAGCTGCTTTTGCAACAGCTGGGGCTGCAGCGGCTATTAATGCTGGTATTGCTGCGAGAAGTGGAAATATGCCACCCGTTTTAACGATGTCTTTAATGACACTCGCAGAAAGATTGAGTTTTATACCTTTATTCAATTTTTTTGCTTCATTGAAATGCTTATGCTGCCGTTCTGATAATGATAGCTTATTCGGACCACTCGCGATTTGTTCTCGCTTTAATGATATTTTTGCCGCACAATTATTTTTTGATGATGATTGTAGCTTTTTAATCTGACCAGGAGTCAGACTGACATTAACTAGATGTGACATTTATAATTATTATGAGCGATCTAATTACATGTTTTCTATTGGGGCATCAATAACTCTCATTCGTCCACCAACACCTTCAAGCAACATCGATTTATCGCTAAGTATAACAGCAATTGCTCTGTAATCAGGAATAGTTGCAGCATCTTTGTTTACGCGAGCTCGAAAATGTATGTCAACAACGGATTGTCTGAACAAATATAAATGTTCCAGCGAAAAGTAATAAATCGGATACAACGTTGTAAAATCTAACTGTGATATTTGCAAACCAGAATCGATATTCTGATCACGCCCCATGAATGTCATTAATCGATGATATGCACGTGCTACATGATTTAACTCAAAATTTAGCAACACTTCTTCAGAAGGTTCTTGATGTCCGTTTATCCTTAAAGAAACCTCAGAAACACCGAGTTGATCAAATATCATTATGCTTAGATTTTGTGAGTCTACTCGTGCATTATTTTGAAGCGCAATAAATATATGTTGCGGTGCAGAAACATTTTGCGCTGATGCTATTTGCCAAGTAAATAAACCATTAACTGTACTCTGCACAGCATCTGTGGTCATTGTCAACCATGATAACATCGATTTACCACCTTGACTCATAAAAGAAAGTAAATGTTCTTCTTCAGGTATTGTTGGAGTCATTACTGGCATCCATAAAGAAAGTTTTGTTAAATTTACTATACCAGCATCAGTACCAGCGGGTCTCCATATTGCATAATCGTCGGTACCTTTTCTTACAGTGTAACTGTGTGTTTGGCTCCGAAAATAACTTTCCTAACATTTCTACAGAATCCAAAAATATGTGATAATGGAATTGCACATGAAAATCTTCTCCTTGCACCGCTTAACATTGCTCGACGTGATCTAAATCCTAAGTTGAAATCTGGATCAGCACCATGAACCACCGGCCACACATCAGCATCAGCGTTGTTGGCGAAGTTTCTTGGTCGTCTTAGTTCATATTGTTGATACTCTGGAAAATTAGAAGTATCCTTACAAACATCATTGATGGACCAGCTGATCTTGAGTAATCATCACTATATCGCGCAAGACCAAGTATCGTCGTGGCAACATCAACATCATTATAGATTGCTTCAATATCCATCAATGATATACGCTGCACCTTTAAATAACGCCATCATGCCACATTAACAAAACTAACACCAACATCAGCTGCGTATGGAGTATTATCAGCTCGCAAAATTTCACCTTCAACCTCGATAAATGCTTCAGCGGGTAAGAAATATCTGCTTGTATCCTGAACTTGCAGCTCAATTTGTCCACGCTGATTTGGCTCTCGTGCGTCATAAGAATAATATTGATAATCGCGCACAGATTCATCTTTTAAAACTGGTGCATCCATGTCAAACGCGGGATCAGATATACGCTTGAACATATTTATTATTATCGTCTTCGTCTAACACGAAGACCGCTTCCTGCTATCAGACTAGCGGTTATATTTTTTTCTTTTTCTGACATTGGTACATCAGCTAATTCTGCTAGTTTTTGATTAGCAGCTTGATTTATTATTTTACTGACATTTGCGGGCATCACTTCAGTGCTGGCCAGTTTCACTGGTTGAGGTTTTCGTCGTATTAATCGCGCTAGTCTATCCTTGATTGCTGAGAATGCTTTGCTAGCAACATCACCAACAGCGCCAATACCTTTTCCACGAACAACATCAATAGCTTTCATTCCTAGTTGCTTTGCAAGCGGTATTGCTTTTGGGGCTATCCTTCTAAATAGACCCTGAACAACATCACCTAGTCCATCTCCGTAGGTCGTTTTGTATACCGGTAATCGTGAATTTATTACCCTGACCATGGTTGGTCTATGAGTATTGTGTATGATCATATTATTATTAAGTGATTTTATCACTAATTGCATTTAATTACATACTTAATCACTATGATAATCATCGGCGATTTCACTATTGAGGGACCGATATACATTAATATCCATAACACCACCTGTAAATAATCGTTTACAAATATCAGCTGCTTCATTAATGATTTGTGGGGAATTATTACCAGCTCGTTTTCCTCCAATGAGAATTTCTAATCGATCAACATCAGCAAGGACGTTATTGGGACAAGTAATAAGGCCACTTCCTAAACCACTTCCAGTTGCGCCAAGATCTTGACATTCTTCCTCTGTTGTTCTAACTGATTGTCGTGGTGATTTCAATCGTTTCATCATTTCTTGTCGTTGTTGTTCTCGTTTTTGTAGCTCTTGTTGTAGTCGTTGTGATCGTTGTGGTGATGGTTGTTCTCGTTGTTGTGGTGATAGTACTTGTGGTTGTGGATAATCACGAAATGATTGTGGAAATTGTTGAACTTGTTCTCCAAGTGTTTTTACTGGTTTCTGTAATTGTTTAGTTCTTTCGATATGTTTATGTACAGCCTCATCAAATTCATTAAAATTAATAATATCTTCATTAGATCTAATTTCTGGAATATCAGCAAAGATGCGATATACATCCTTGATCCAATTGGCAGAGTTTAGAGATTTAACATGTTCTGGTTTTACATATTTTTGTCTTTCATAATATCCAAACGCGGCAATATCAATTAATTTTTTTGGATCCCTGATAGCAGCAATACCTTCAGGTGTAAATTTATCCATTATCTTAGTTCTGGTTCTTGGTGGTTTAGGTTGTGGTTGTGGTTGTGGTTGTGGTTGAGCTGCTTGAATACGGCCAGCAATATCAACAGGTAATGTTTCAAGAGCTCTTTGTGTTGCCTCAGTTGCTGTAACAATTTTCTTTGTTGGTTCGACAATCGGTTTAAATAATTGTTCTGTACCTTCTGCAAATTCCACTTGAGACTCCTGACGAGCTTGTAGTTGTTGTTTGACTAAATCAAGGACGGGTAAATATTTTTTGATTGCCTGCAGTAGCTCTCGAGCTAATCTAGCTGAGTGTGGTTCTCCAATCATTATTGATAATATTTATAATGGCTGTTTAATTTACAGCAGCAGAGAGGGTGAACGACCGATACTGAGTGACCAACGCGTAAACGAAAAATTCCTAAAAATAAAAACGCGCGTCAGAGATAAAGTAACTAGTTAGAGGTTGTGGTTTAACGTCGCTGACCTTAATATTTCCTTTTCGTAGGAAAGATTATTTTTTATAAATAATGTCTCAAGCAAAATGGTCTGTTCACCCTCTCTGCTGCTCTTTAACATAGACTCACGAAATTTGCTCTACGGTATACTATTACTAACAAACATATTTTAATCCATCTAATCCACGTATAATATAGTCCTTGGAACCAAATATCAAACCGTACAAATTTAAAAACCAAAACTCATTCCACATTTTGGCATGCTAAATGTCCTCACGTAAAAACAATAAATGTAACTGTTGGAAATACTTCTCTATAATTATCAGCCTCTCCCAATCCCAGACGTTAATATTTGATATTTGCTCAGAGGTCCTCAATAAATCTTCTCCTTTTTCAGAGTAAATTGAATGAAATTTGAGCTTCCTATCGTAGCCCTGCGTCTCTGTATACAGACGGTTCGCAAGATGGAGACAATTTTGGATCTGCTATCTCCATCCGGTTACCGGATAATGCCCCGGTTTTTACTACAGAAATTATAGCCATATTCAAGACTCTGAGCTACATTGAAACCTACATTAAAAAAATAATAATCCTCTTTTGGGAGTTCTTTTCCACACTGAAAGCCTTGCAAAACCTTAAATCTGATAATCCGTTAATATCCCATATATTAAAGCACGATTCGATCATCAATCTAGCAAAAGTATTTTCTGCTGTTTCCTGTCGGGTCACATTAGTATAAAGGGTATTGAAAGGCCAGATCAAGCAGCCAAAGCTACCTTGTAGTCAATCGTTTCTGTATGGAACATTCCATGTACCGACTACAAATATTATATAACTCAGCATGTACTTCATACTTGGAAAAAATATCTGAAATGAAAACTCCACAGAAACTTCTGAACATCAGACCCACTATTGAATATTATAGAGCGAGTCGCAGAGACAAGGAAGGTATTGTGCCGACCGTGTAGCGGACACAAACACGTAACTCATGTATACCTCCTGAAAATTCAAACTTGACCAGATTGCATACCAGAGCAGTGTCTACTGACAGTTGAACACATCCTTGTCGAGTGTGTCGACTTCCACCCTGTGTGACAGAAAAGTTTTGAAGTGAACCCCATAAAAAAAATTGTATAATGAGGCATCTCCCAAACAATCTTGGACGTTTTGAGGGAATGTGATTTATATAAGAAATTTTACTACATGTTTCACGGATTTTACATGTGTTACCTGTATCTTTTATTTCATATACTTTTAACAACATTTTAATATTCTCACATTGATATATATTTCTTATTATACTTGATGTTTACATTATTTGGGAGGGCTTATAGTCCTAATATTTTTGTGAAATTTGTATTTAACTTTAGTTGGGTCAAATATAGACTATTGTGCTTGTATGCAGTGAACCACTAAACATACATACACATGTAAATTCATCGTACAATACGGGCCTTTGCTTGTGTTTCAAAGAGTGTATAAGAGTGATGTGATCCAACTGCGATCACTCTTGTTACTCTTAAATAATCGTAATGACTTTTATGTGTGTTTCCAAACTGTTTCGTGTTCGTAGACAGAATTCGGAAGTCTGAGCAAAACATGTGATTTTAATATACAGTATCTGGACATAATTTTACCACTCTTAAAATTCAGTACAAACAAATCAGTGTATTTGTTCTTTGTTTTGTTCACAAAATGATTTTTAAAAATTGCTATTCTTGAGTGGCATAGAGAAATGATTTGATTTGATTGACTTGACTTCACTTGATCATGTTGACCGCATGTGTTAACAGGAACTTTGGAGATGGTTGATATCGTGTACTCCTTCTCGCCGAAAACACAACCACCAACACTCCATCTCGGTATTAAGTCTGACTGTTACAGAGAATATAATTTCTAAAAATTTTAATTGGTAAACATTTACTTGCTAAAAAAACAACTTATTTCCTCACTGCAGCCTCTCTGTAAAAATGGTTTGTATATCCTGCATAAACATGCTGTATAAAACAATCGCATCACACCACACTCGTACACACATATGCTTAGACAATTCGGCATTTAGATGGAAATTTCGGATATGAATGCAAATATGGAAATTTCAGACCATGATTTAAGACTTGTTTTGGTGCAAATGGGGGTGGGAATGGGCGTACCAAAAACAACTCCTACAATTCAATTCGACTCTGTTGACTCTCATACCCAAGTGCCTGTTGTCAAAACTATAGTATCAAAGACATTATTTTTCAGAAATGTTATTGAGTTATGTTTATCATAGCTGTCAACCCCAGACTATAAAAATACTAACTGCTTAGGAAAAAAATACTGATTTTAAGGAACAAATACTGATTTTTAAAGCTTTAATGCATATGTAACTATTTACAACATCTACAACCATCAGTAAAGTAGGACAATGACTTAATTAATTATTTAATGCTAAAGATGCATATGTTGCACTCTTGCACCTTCTGAACAGGCACCCTGTTCCATTAGGGGACCCATTCAGAAACACTCACACTCAGACTCAGGCTGTTTATCGAAGTCTTTTCCACACCTAGTTTTTTCAATCATTATCGGTTCCAATGTACCATTTATTCATTGATGATCTGAATTCTTCGCCATTTTTGGTTTTTACTAAACTGTTTTCGTTCTAGCACACGAGTAATTCTTCGCGATTTTACTCTCTGGAAAAAGTGTGCGAAATAAATTGCCAGCAGCAAACACCAGCAACTGAAAGAGGAAGGTTCATTTCTAAAAGAAATTTAGTAAAATGAACTTCCGATCAAGGTTCTCTCTGATATTTATGAACGTCGTTAAGTTCAGGCTGTGTTGTTGATGATGAAGCAGCAAGATGACGTTTATCAGCTTTTTCATGCTGTTTTATGTCATGGGCACCTCCATACCCAATTACGAAATCACAATTACACATTTTGCGAAACGCTAAGTCTTCTCCTTTACTACATGGTTTCACAAATCTAAACATGACGGTAAAATTGTCCTTCCAGTTCTGTTTTCTTTTCTTTGCTGGAGAAAATTTTGAAACTTCTGCTTTTCTTTTCAACATGACTAGAAGTTGAATATTACGAAGATGAGATACGGTGATAACGGCAACTGCTTGCGCAGTCTAATATGGTGGTTAAAGATTGGCATGGTAACCTCAATCTCGAATGAACCAGTCATATTTTAGGCCTCCATATCCCTATATGCATGCGATACATTTACTCTCAGAACGGACCCGGGTGCCCGTTCTAAACAGAAAATTGCAAGGAAATTTTTGATTCATATTTTTATTTAAAGAATCCCTGATTTTTAACAAGAAAAGAGTACACCCATATTCAGATCCAAAATACGGGACAAATACCGGAAAAACGGGACACTTGAGGCTATGATTTTGTATACATATTCTTAGAAATTTTGAAGTCATATCTCAGCAGAAATACTGTCATGGCCATTTCCGCTGAATCAAAAATACTTAACACAGAGAAAGCTTTCTGTCCACACAAATTCATATGTGTACGAGATTTAATAGATGATAGGTTCACTGACACAGTTGTAACAGTCGGAAATATATCCGAACAGTGGCCACAACGGTATTTCTGAGGGCGGATCACATCGAGAATAATTCAGATAGATTATCGTTTTCATCAATCTTACCGGTATATATTTAATTTAATATAGTACATCGCAGCATCTTACATTTCCTTTCTAATAAGTAATTCTACATGAAAAAGACAATACTGCCATTTTGAACTCGATTAAAGTACAACTTAATGTACACAGTCACCAAAATACGTTTTAAACAGACATTACAGATATCGACAATTCATAGCGGTAAATTTTAAAATTATTCCAGAATTCGTAGGTAACCTCCACCTAAGGTGACGAACCAATCTTAAAGAGAAAACTTTATTTAGAAACAAGCAACCTGTTTGTAGTGTCCATAACGTTAACGCTGGAGCATCACAGAGCCATTTCCGTCATGCGTGAGGTGTTCTTGTTGTGGGTTTAACGCCATTTTCAGCACACTCTTGGCTAACATGGCGACCAGTATAACAACCAAGGAAAACCCCGTTAAAACCACCGACCCACAGGAAGCTATTGGCAAGCTACTCACATGCCCACATTGGTCGACCCAGAGATTCGAACCCACGAGGACAGAGATGAAATGATAGTGATCGGTAAAGGCAAGCGCTTTAGTGCACTCGGTCACTCGTGGCCCTTTTATGGTGAAATAACATCGGAAGCTGTAGGAATTCACAACAAATTGATGTGTTTCGTGATTCGCCTCTGAGAGAGTGCACTACATATATAATGCACGGTAAAGACAGAAAATGTTCCTATTGTTATTATGTCTCCCGCATGTGTCACATTGTTCTAAGTGAAAGAATATAGTTCACATTATAGTACTTAATGGCGATGGATTAAATCTGCGGCTTCTTTCTCGACTTGTCGGAAAAGGTCAAGGATATTTCGATTGCATAACATGGCGGAAAATATATGTTTCATTTGGCAAACCGATTTTCGCCCATATGGATAAATGATCGTATTGGTTATAAACTTCAATGAATGATGATGGCGATCTACAGTTTCGTATTTTGCATTGGGTTAGATTGCTAAAGAAAAAGAATTTCCCCGGTTTTCCTCAACGGTTATTTATAAAGGACCTTGTTAGGTATTGTTAAAAGAACTTTTAATTCTTTTTATTTTGGTGCATGGTTGATGCGTGTAATATGGGTTATAGTATACAGCTTGGTCTTACTTCAGATGTGCACCTATAAAAAAAAAAAAAAAAAAAGCTGCTAGCTTC
>JAECUM010017160.1:0-41375 GCA_016617855.1 Megalonaias nervosa | reverse complement strand
CATCTCACAGAGTGAGTTTTTGTCACAGATCAACCAGTTTGGGTTGGTGTTCTTCCTCCACCTAATATATTGGCTGCCATGTTGAAACATGGCATCAAACCCCCCCCCAAAACAAACCCAACCAAACTAAATCAACCAACTAATCAACAGTCGCAACAGCAGCAAAGGTACTAGTCCATCATTTTTGCCATAGCTGTATGAGTTTATCAATTTTGACTCTAGTAATTTTTATAGACCTTTTGAATATCATCAATTATGCCTTTCTGACAGGTACCTAAAAGTTATCATCAGTTGATACAAATGGATTTTTCATGGTGAGCATATGAGATGGAGAAATCTTGAGCAATTCTGCATCACACGCTGCCAAAAAGTTTACATTTTAGCTCACTTCAAGTTTCTCCAACAGTGTCAATTGTTCCAACCAGAACTGTTATTACGTATTCAAGCTATATTCACCAATATGTGCATCTGTAATAAATATTTTTAACAAAGTATGAGAATGCATCAATGTTTTTCAGTGATGCATTTGAACTGAGCAACAACCAGAATCAACAAACCAAGAAATGAAATTCACATCTCTGAGGCAGAAGTACAGTGTATAATCATAATCTGCCAAAAGATTTTTCAATCTTTAAATTTGCCAAATTTTTTTCCAACAATACTGATTCAGTGGACATGATCACCAGAATGGACAGGAACAGACCAGAACAGATATAACCAGAAGGTTAAAATTGATTTGATACATCTTTTAAGTAGCTAAATTCATGTTGGTTTAGTTAACTGTACACCCATTATTGTCTTCCCTTTGATGCAATTTCTTCCTGAACCCTAGAAAATAATGTTGCACACATCAAAAGAGAGGCACACTTCTACTCATTATTATTGTTATTAAACTTCTCCATTCCAGCCTGTTTTTATGATCTTTTCCCCCCACATACTATTTGTCTTGTTTATGATATGTATCTAACTTTGTCACTTGCTTTTCCTGCTACTAGGCTAATTGTTTGTAAAAATGTGTATCAGTGTGAAATGCAGTGGGGAGGTGAAATCCAAGATAGAAAACCTCTACATTTTTGGATGTATTCTGCTTGGATTCCATGTTTCTGCACAAAACTCAAGAGTTCAGGACTCGCTGTACTAATTCAGTTCCAATTGTAAACCTGTGTGAACACCATGATATTAAAATTCAGTAACTTAAAATTTCCGAGTGCTCATGATCAAATTTTTATCAGTATAGACACATCTATGATGACAGCTTTTAGAAAACCATAACAGCTGCACCATTTTCTGGATCTAAACAAGTTTGAAATGTGTGCTTTCAATACTACACCAAAGAGTCAGGTCAAGTTATCTCCCCTGCAGGGATGCTGCCAGGATTTCAGGATTTAATCTAAGTTTTGTGTGTGTATGATCTCTGATGAGGAGGTGGTGGTGGGAGGAAAAGCCATTGTTCCATATCTCCATAACACTTAAATATCTGTCACTCTTTCTTACTGTTCCACTCTGTTAAGGCTCTACTATATCAAAATACTCGAAAAGATGTCATCTCTAGTTGTATAGCGATTATTACTGTGATGTCATTGGGCATGGTCATGTGGTTGTGGTGGGGTCTTGGTCAGGGTGGCAGAAAGACCATAGGCTTACTCCATATTTGACAGCTAATTACGATGTTGTCAAAGGAATTAAAACTTTTCTAACAATTCATTTGGACTTGGATTATATACTTGATTCATAGTCAATGAACAGGTTCTAAAGTTGATGTGTTTATTTTGGAGCCATGTTCCTCTATCACATTCAAGATCTGAATATACCAAAGGTGAAGATAGTACAGTTGCATCCTAAATTACTATCATGCTGACTTCAGATGTTATTGAATATGAGATTTTAATGCCAGAACTCATAGCTTGTGATTTTCGGGTTAAAAAATGAATTTCTTCTCAAACAACTCAGTTTGGTGCAGATAACATTGTGTTTTAATGATACTGTGAGAATTCTTGATATGTAAAACTGCACAAGAAACAAACAACATCAGATCAGGAAATTAATATCACAAAATACTGATTGGAATATGCAGAAATAATGATATTATTTAAATGGAATATGTGGTGACAATACAAGTGCTGGTTCTGCAACTTTGCCAAATACATTTTTTTCAACTAATCTGTTGTTTCTAACAACACTATGTAATATGGCAGTAATTTCTGCACACATGAAGTTGACCCACTATGTCCCTTGTTAATTAATAGTTTTAGATTTTACAACACAACTAAGCACATTTTACCTGTTGACAATAATACATGATCACAAATATTGAGATTGCAAGAAAACAGAAGTTACAATTTTATTAAAAGTATTGGTACAAGTAAAACTAAAGATGGTAAAAAAGAACCAGGACAAACAGATTAGGAGTGTAGTAAAGAATCCATAAGTGCCTTCCCTACTGGTGCTTAAACGTCGCCAAATGCCAATGAATCTGATGATCCTGTTTCACAGAATGCTTTGTGAACACACCACCGATACGAAACACACCTCACAGGGCAACTGAATCTGATGATCACACTCCACAGAAAAACTGCATAATTCCAAATGCAATGAAACACTTGGCACAATACACAGAAACTGCTTACTCCTTTCTCAGAAATAACTACAGAATCTGATGATCACATCCGAAAGAATACACTGACACACATCCTTTCTCAGAAATCAGTCCATGCAAAGAATCTGATGATCACATCCGAAAGAATACACAGACACACACCAACTAACCTACATTAGAACATACATACTTCCATCAAATGCACTCTATCCAAGAAAACACGTAGATGAAACTGCTCATACAGCAGTACTTATCTATGAATGGGTAGATCCACACATGACCTGCTGTGCATGTAGAATGGCATCATTTGAGGTCCTGATATAACGTAAATAGCAATCAGAAGTCCAATGGCCTAGCGTTTTAATAAGGTGGTCCTCGATCCCAGCATTTGCTGCTGTAGTGGCGACCCCTATCCGAAAGGAGTGCCCATTGAATTTGTGTTGTGGATAGCCTAGTACCTGCAGTAGCAGATGTAACTTCTCCGAAAACACTGATCTATAAAGTGGATTAATACCATCTGTAGTAAATAGCGGGTCAGATGACCTAAGACAGCCCACCCTGCTGCGGAGCGCTAGATAGTTGTGCATAGCCCTTAAGGGGCAAGTACAGTAATGCACTGCAGAAAGTCTGATCTGCACATCATAATGGAATGGATCAGACTTTGATGCTGTCAACACTAAAGTCCCATTATAATTATCACCAGCAATAATAAAGTCGCTGATATGTAAGTACTCCATATCCGCAGTTGACGTCAACATAAATTTGCCACAACGTAAGAAGGCAAAGAAAGCTAATGAAGATGCAGCAAGCAGCATACCATCCACCCAGGGACTAAAGAAACCTTTCTGAAGCAAAGCACACATGCGCGCCAGTATATCGAAGGTGATGGGCAGCCTTGTGTTAGGTCTATTACTCTGCGATTTCTTCACACCCCGCAACACCATTTGCAATCTTGGGCAGCACGAATATGAAGGGCCATCGAGAGGGTGATATATGCCCTGTTTGACACAGAAATACTTCACACCACACAAATACAGCTTGATAGATGCATATCGAATATGAATAATCTTGAAGCAATATGCTACAAAATTCAACAAGAGCATTCTCATCAATTGGTAGTGAAGGTTGATCACACCGATGATCCCAGTGACCCGACATGACCAAAAATGACTGAAGGCTTTCCAACCCGATAAATAGACCGATTGTGTCCGTGGGCTATGTGCTGCTTTTAGTAACAGGTCCACAGTTTTGTTTAGTAGAGTATCAGTTCCTCTAAGACTGGTAATGGGTGAGGAGTCTTCTCTGCAGCTGGAGCCAGATGCCAGAATTTTTCCATCTAAAAACGAGAGAGCATCTGCAATGAGGTTATCTTTCCCAGGGACATATTCGGCTAGAATTTTGCAACAATATTGAGCTGATATCCACGTTAAACGCCTGAGCAATTTCATTATCATGGGAGACTTGGATTGACGTTTCATAATTAATTGAACTGTACTGATGTTGTCACAATTGAACAAAATTCGTTTTCTCTGCCACATATGGCCCCATATATGGGCTGAGACTACGATGGGGTAGATCTCCAGCAGGGTCATAGACAACTTGTCTGTGCCTAGTATGTCTAAATTGTCCGGCCATGATCCTTGGAACCATCTGCCTTGGAAAAAACCGCCAAATCCGACAGTGATGCTGCATCAGTAAAGAGCTCAAAATCTGTAGCAATAGTAACATTAGAGTCCAAGAAGAAAGAAATTCCATTCCATTGCGCCATAAAGTCACTCCACATCCTTAGATCCAGTCTACATTTGCTACTTATTTTTACATGATGATTCAATTCAGTGACAGTTGTTGACAAGGATATTAGATATGATGTGAAGGACCAACCAGGGGCGACCACTCGACATGCATAATGTAAATGGCCCAGAAGACTCAGCAATTCCCTTTCTGTGCAAGATTTCCTTTGCTGGAAAGGTTTTATCAGTGCAGCTAATCTGCTCAGCTTATCTAGTGGCAATCTAGCTTCCATTCTTTCTGAGTCTAGAATTATACCCAAGTATTCCATGACTGGTGACAGTCCTAAAGTCTTGTGGGGAGCAATTGGAATAGATAACCTATTGAAAATCAATGTGATTAATGCCATTGTTCTTTCAGCTGGAAAATCAGGCTCATCAATGGACAAAAAATCATCCAGTAAATGCAAGAAACGTGATATACCATACTTATGTTGAGCTATCCACGAAATCGCTCTGGACAGTGTATCAAAAATCTTAGGACTACTTCTACTACCAAACACTAACTTGGTGTAGAAATAATATTTGTTCCTCCACTTGACACCATACAGAGGCCACAATGATGGGAGTATGGGAAATAGCTTGAATGCATCGGTAATATCCATCTTGCATATATTAGCACTCATTCCTAACTGCACCAGAATGTGAATAACATCATCAATTTTTACGTACGAGAGAGAAAAATCATCTTTGCTGATTAAGGCATTGATACTTTCATGCTCTAGTGAACTGTGCGGTGCTGACAGGTCTACTGTAAGTCTGTACTTGCCCAAATATTTGTTTTGTACTACACCCAGGGGGCTAATCCGGAATATAGGAAATGGTGGACTTTCAAAGGGGCCTATGAGGTAGTTGTTGGAGAGCTCATACGGAAGTAATGCGTCAACCACATCAGGTTGTGATGTCACTGATACCAATTTTCTACACTCGAATGAAGATGTAGGTTCGTGAGAAAGTCCTGTATGAAAACTGTAGCAAAGACCATGTATAAGATAGTCCACAAATTCTTTATCAGGATGGTGTTGCAATTCTTCTTGCAGTCTAGTGATGTTGATGGGTGTGGTTGCCTGAAATGTTGTTAATGCCGTATCCTGATTTAGTCATTGAGGTTTTGAAGGTGGCAGCACCTGCTTAGTCATCAGGTTGCACTTGAGCTGTGGATGTGTTTTTTTGCAAGTCAAGCACACGTGCGCATTACTACAATTTGCTCGGAAACAACCATTTGACCCGTTGAAATTATTACATATTTCTTTCCCTAAGTGTAATATCCTTCTCCAACCTTGTCTATCTACTGTAATCTGACTATTCACTGATGGACTTTGTCTTGGTTGACTAATTGCTGTCTGCAGAGCGAGGTGACAGAAGTCTGAATCGTGAGCAAAACTCCGGTAATGATGGCATGGAACAACCATATAAGCAGATAAGACATACGTTTGTAGATTGGGATCGATTCTACTCCAACCTATTTTAATGTTCATGGAGCTGCAGTAAATGGCTACTTTTCGTGCAAACTCTTTGTGGTACTCATAAAATGCTGGGCTTCCTTTTGTTAGGGCATGCATTTTTATCATCTCTTTCTGATATAGATCTAATTCTTGAGTTCTGGAAGGGAAGGCATCACACATAATCACCTTGTACCGACTAAATGCCAGTATGAACTCGCTAATAGTCAAGTTCTTGGAAAGCCTATGGTCACAGACTTGTGTAATATTTGAAATTTGACCTGGAAACTTTCCCGCCAACTTCATGCCCACTGACCTGACTGAATGGATGTTTGATCTTCAAATTCATGTGGCATTAGAAGTAAAGAATAATTCACATATTTACCTGCAATAATCTCCCTCCGAAATTGTGAGCTGACGGGGTCAATATCTGGTAGGGTAGAGATAGGCATGCCATGGTCAGAAAACTCTGTGACAGTTGAAGCGATACCAGACCTGGTTTCCGTCGCCGACATCGCTGTTGCAAGGGTATGCGCCTGTGTATCAGTACACAGATATCCCGTATTGTTGGACATATTCAACTGGGTTTGCATTTTTATCACTGCCACTTGGAGAGATGATACTGCTTCCAGTAGAATGGTATCCTTCTCAGGAACATGATGTATTTGTTGTTGTTGTTGATTTATGTCTCCGGTGCTAGGAGCCCCCATCACCGTGGGTGCAAAACAAGGCATTCCTATTGCTCGCGGCTGTGCACTCCGTTGACTGGTTCTTGAAGATGAGCGCGGCGATGGATGGACTGGGTTAGCTGCATACGTAGATTGCCAATGACTTGCCACTGGCTGGCTGTCAGACATACCAAGCCCAGTCTCGTCTAGGTACAGGGGAGATTCTGTGGGTACTGATGTCATTCCGAGCTGCTGCAAACCCTCCATTCTGGGTGAGTCAGAATCCAGGGGCCTAAAGGCTCATGTAAGGCCGCCATCTTGAATTAGCTTCACATTTTCTTCCTAGATCTGCACAAGTTGAGCCTTCTTTAGAGAAGCCGGCACAACAATGTTAATTTCACGTATTTTTTGAAGAAGTTTTCCCACTGACCAATTTTTAGGCGACTGAGCATCCCATTGTTGTCGGTTTTTTTCTGCTCTACGACTGCGGTGCCCACGAGAAGAGGAAAGCTGCTGCGATTTATCCATGGTATACAAAGTCAGCAATTGCCCGCAGAACAATCATGTGATACACCCGAAGCAAGCAGTTTTTCTAAGTTAGCAATTGCTCAGCAGAACATTAGGGTTTTGCAGCAGATGGTGCTACATGACATCCACTTAGACTCAGGCAAGTTGAAAGTTGTCGTTGCACTGTAATCCAAATAAATCAAATTCTAGCGTCATGGCTAGAAATTCAAACTATATCAACAAATTTACAGTATAGCTTATGACTGAGTCCTGAAAGACTGTCCAGTTCCAATAGCAAACAGTTCTTGAACCAAGAGGAGAATATAATACGAAACAAACTGTCCACTCTCAGTGCTGGTCACTTGTAAAGTGAATGACCACTCTCAGCTACCTCAGCACAGCAGACCCTTGTCTCTGATTGGCTGATAGCCAATCAAACTAGTGTGCATGTCCACCGAACTGACCTTGAACTGACCCACTTAATGTGCCTTGACTGGAATCCATTCTTTGTGTAAACATCATTTAATTACATTAAACACCTATATATCAGAATATCAGTCTTGTTTCATCAATTTCATCATTAGTTAATAGCACTGCTTCAAAATGTTGTGTACTAGGTAATAGTAATCCAATTTGTAATACAAATACCAAATGATGGCTTGGAACTAACTGCCAAAAGGTCTGCAGAAAATATCACCGTGCTCAAAATATACATAGGAATAACCAAACATAAACAGGACATGTACTCCATTTGGTAATACATCTGCATGGTATTAAGTTAGTCTCATCATTCTTTTGTTGTTATAATGGTTCTGCCAACAACAGATCTACACACACTTTATTATGTTGTATGGGAATTCTCTGATGAATCCTATGAGCATTAATCTGTTGATTGTTTCAGAATTTAATATGTTCCTCCTTCTCTCTGTATGAACAGTATTCTGTGCTAAGAAATCCCTTTCATTGTCTGCTGTCTGAAAAG
This sequence comes from Megalonaias nervosa, assembly GCA_016617855.1. Classification (NCBI taxonomy): domain Eukaryota; kingdom Metazoa; phylum Mollusca; class Bivalvia; order Unionida; family Unionidae; genus Megalonaias; species Megalonaias nervosa. Next base: position 33,393 of record JAECUM010017160.1, on the reverse strand, counting down.
GCAAATGCATAACTAGCTTGAACAAGTTACTGTTCTTTATGTTTATGCAGTTTTCAACATCTCACAGGTATTCTCTTGGATATCTCTGTTCCAAAAAGAAAAGTTTCACTTCCTTGAATCAGCACTTTGCTGCCTCTTATGCCAGATTTTTCTCTTCCATAATGCTGTATTAGGGTTTTACGTCCAACATTCCCATAGTCTGCTTGTTCAGACATGGGTATCTTGAATGTGCTCTTTTTAATTTGTTAAATCTTTATTTATTCAGTTTATCTGAATGTTCAACTTAAATTAGCACAAAATCTCTCAGTACTGAATGTCTGGAGAAAAGAAACTAAAATTGCACTGAACTTTTAAATTGCCTGTTTTTAGGATTGGTTGTTTCGAAATAACGCTGCATAGTAGGTTAGGCCTAACAGGCATCCTGTCCATCCAACACGTACATTGGACTCCCACTCTATATCAGTTTCGGGCTCAAAATCACACACTGGTATTTCCAGTGACATTTTCCCAATGTCCAACAGACTGATATACATGAAATTCATTGTCATCATAGCTATCACCAGCCAGTATTTGCCGACTGAAAACGTCATCCAAAGACAAACCCTGTTGTGATTCAGCCATTTTGTTTTCCTGTTTGGCCCTTATTTGAAACACGCATTTGTAAAACTTCCATAATGAAAGTAAGGTTAAAACTACCATAAATGCATGTTTCAGGGCCAATGAACCAATCAGATTTAGTTTAACAGCCATTCATGTCGAACCGAAGTATCCAGCTATTTTAACGTATGCGCATCAAACTCATCAAGACCGCTACTGGTAACACGGATTACATCGCAACAAGCACTTTTAAAGTTAAAAGTTGAATAAAAATTGCATACTGCGCATTGCACATGTTTTATAACCGCGATGTTCACGTAATTTGTGGAATGTGTATCACTGCTTTAAAAGTACGCAAATTCGTAGAAATTGGTTCACACGCTTGTACTGGCATCATTTCTGACCCAATGTTTTATTCACATGAGCTAGACCGCTAGGAGGGGGGTTAGATGTGATCTTCAATATATATTCTTTTTTTTCCTGACAACCCCAACAGCGATTTCTCATTTTGTTAACACAACCCACAACAGAAGTGATTTTCTTAACCAACCTTCCACTGTCAGAATCAAAATAGTTCGAAACACAACCACCTACAGAAGTTTTTTTGAAGTGCCGTCCCCGGGGGGGATATATGTTTTACTGGAACAGCCATAACTTAAAATTGAGTATATAAAGTACATAAACTACAATTCATTAGTTATCTTTACAGAATTTTGCAGACTTCCATATCAGATTGTCAGAACTAAGCCGTCATCTCCCAATATCAAGAGCAGCATATGAAATCTTGTGGGATCATTGCATTAGACTGGCCAACCGCACGTTTGTCGATGGGTAGGCATTGCTAAGTGACTGAATTTTGATAGCTTTACTCATAGTGAGACAATAGGTATCTAGTATTTCTTCCTTGTAAGTCTGTTTATGGGGCTTTAGAGTGACCTGTATTTTTAATTGAGGGAACCTTGTATTGAGGGATGTTCAATTATGCTGTGTCATAACGGTGCATTAGAACTCTAAAGTAGGGTATTCAGTGATGTGAAACCATATTATAAATAGTTCTGCGAACTGAAATCAAGTGAAATATTTTGAGACGCAATTATAAAATTTAATCTGTTTAATTGGATCTATGATCATGCCACTGTTATAAAAGGTGGGAGTAGTATGCTGAGGGGCATTACAGTGAGGGAACAGGGTATTTACAGTATTAAACAAGATTATGACAAAGATAATGTAGTGGATTTTAACTTTTGACAAACTTAAATTCTAGTAATTTTAGATTATATTGAGAATTTATCCAAAACAGGATATGTCCCCATGACAGTTTGTCCATCATTTTAAAAAAAAACCCTCAAATTATGGTAATTTAGATTATATTGAGAAATTTATCAAAACCAGGTTATGTCTCCATGACAATCTGTGCATGGTTTTTATATTAGATCTAGTGTTGAAATCTTTAAGCAAGTAAACTTTTTATTTGTGGCCATGTAAGGTCTGCGAGAACAAAGGGTGTTTGTTCTTAATCTTATTGTGGATGTTACAAGTTCCTTGTCATTTTTCTGTAAGGTGCTGGGGGGAGGAAGGTCACATTGCTAAGATGTGGATTCAGCCCAGTAACTTAAGGTTGAAGAAATGGACCACTTATACTATGTGGCTGTGGGTGCACACACTTCACACCCAAAAATTGCACTGTAAACATGACTACAGATTTTGCAAAGAGTTTTTACATTTTTTGTTTACGCAATTATGCATCAGGTGCTAATAAATTAAATTAAGTACTCTTGATTGTATAGATGGCAGTTTGAAGTAACGGAGGACAGACTTGGTTTCACTGAATTTCTAAAACTTTATCCTATTTATGGGTTTTTCACATTATTATGCTTTTGATATTTATATTTTAATATTTTGCAGAAGTTAAGACAATGGCAAGGAAACAAATTAATTTGTGGTTTATTATTGTTTTATAACAAGCATGTGACCTGGTATTATATGCATATATTTACATATTACAGGTACTTTTAAAATCACTATCTGGCCTGCACACTGGATGAAATTGCAAATAAATGTTTTATAACCTGAGGATTCTTGAATAATTTAAATAAAAGATTTGAGGAATTCCTCAAATTTCAGAGAATCCACAACATCTTCTCAGAGATACAAAAATATATTTTCAGAAGAATTTAAGATATTGTAACTACATTTGAATCATGTTGAAGTTCTAATGAACAATTCATTGCTGCCAACCAATTAATAAGAAAGACTGAAAAATCTCGATTGGAGATGTTTAGTCAATTTGATGCTGGAAGGAGTGAGCCACACCCTGAAGGTGCAAAGTCAGGATTTTTACCACCACACCATCTGGGTCTCATCTTGAAGTTGTTGAGTATAATACCCAAGGGGAATGTATACTCATAGGGAAGGTGCTTTGTTGCCTGTATGATAATTTCAGATTTGTTGTCATCCTACATAAAATTGGTCAATATACGAATTGGATCTGTTGAAATTACAGCTTAGTCTAATGATTATGATTTTAATATGTTGAGGTTACAATATACTTTCTTAAAGGAGAGTTCTTTTATATGTAGCATTGCAGATGTATGAGTGATTTGTTGTTTTGGATCTTGGAAATTTGTATTATTATATGTTTGTCTATCTGTTCCAAGAAACTCTTTAGCAAAAACTACTCTGTGTGTACAGATGAGATTTAGTGTGCATTTTCCATGCATGCATTTATGACTTGGTTATATTTTCATGCAACTAAAGCAATATTTTAATTCTTTGAAAACTTTTTGAATTTAAGACTTAGACTTTTTGGGTGAAATGAACGAATTGGTTTGCACAATTGGGCAAACACCACTTGACACAGACAGACAAAATAAATATGAATACATATTTGTACATATGGATTACCTTAACAGACTTCACACTTTACGAGCAACTTTACTGTCTTAGCTCTGCTGCTCATAGACCAGAAGAGATTATAGGAAGGCCTATCATCTGTTGTCCATCATCTATCCGTCCATTAGCACAAGTTTGTTATTGGTACTCATCTTAAACTACTTAAAGAGTTGACATGAAACTTCACGGTTAAATTATTAGTGTTAATTAGTTCACATACATATTTTTAGAATTAAATAATCATTGTCCATTAGTTCACATATATATTATTACATCCTAGGGGCTTAAAATATGTAACAAGAAAAGGTAAAACTCAACAAGCATTCTATAATCCAAAATATAAATTTATTTACCTAAAATACAAAGATAAACAGAGTGGAAGAATTAAAAATAACTTACAGTGTAGTATGAATTCCTAGAATTTCCTAAATGTACTATCAGTTTCACAGTAATCCGAAAACTTTCAGAAAGTGTTCTGAATGAAAGGTTCTGATGTGCATATGTGCTAGCACCACAGAAGAAACAATGTTCTAATATCCAAAACCTTTTACTTCACGGTAAATCCAGTGAAAGTTGAATGTCACAAATGTCCTTGAATGTTTCACAGTAATCTCACAAAATTAATAAATATGCCAGTCCTTAAATGTTTTATGATAATCCAGTAAGGTACTGTCTGTTTAGAATAAATGGTTTCAGCTTTGCAATTTCAATGGACAATAAATAAATAAATCTAGATTCCTCTCCTGACTCTTACAAGACTGGTACAGCATGGAATAAGAATGCAGTGCTTTAATTCCTTTATATAGTCACCTAATGCACATCAGATAAACAAATATTAATCACATTTAAATTATTTCATATTTGAAATACCTTAACAGTCAACAGGAGACATCTTTTTTATAATTTATCCAATCAACAGCTAGGGCAGTCATGACATATCTACAGTACAGATGTACTCCTTAGATCGTGTGATGTTGACCTGACCTGCATTCAGCACTCATGGCCTTTTTAAACTAAAAATAGGATGTTTTAAGAGAACTTGGCTATTCAACCTTGATTTATGAAAGAAAATAGTACAATGTATTGTACATGTACTCTACACTCACAACGTGACCTCACCTTTAAAATGCACTATATAGTATTAGTATATCAAATGTAAAACTTTTGTCATTAACCCAAATGACTCAAATAAAAACTATATTATAAAATAATATATGTGATATAGATATATGTAACAATATTTTTTCATGTTAGTGCTGATTAGTTTACATACCCAGTTTTCTCTTCAACATTTTCTTTTTAGATATGCCAATGCTAAAAAGTGTACCAATGAGGGTCGGGCTTTAATGCAGTTAGACTTTCAGCAGTACTTGAGAAGTATGGAGAAACTGGTGGATATCAGGTAAATTTGAAGAGGAGGATGATATTATTGATGATGATGATGATGATGACAGTATGATGATATTGATGGTGATAATATAGATGGTGATCCTAGCAATGATAATAATGGTGATGGTGGTTGCGATGATGATGAATATGATGATGAAGGTGACATGGAAAAATGAAGACTATTGATGACTATGATTATAATGGTGATAAAACATTTGATAACATCAGTGATGATGATTTTGATGGCAGTGGTGGTGACAGTGATATTATGACTGACATATCTTCATCACAGAATAGGTTTCAATGGTGAAAATGTTTTTTCTTTTGGCAGATTACATTTTTTAAAAATTTAAATACAGTTTAACAGCAAATCACACTGTTCAAACCTTCAGATCTGCAATATTTATCAGACTTTACCCATGAGTTGTATAATGTAAAGCATAAAACAAATTTGTGTCACTGATCCCATTTTAATGTCAAGATACAGTCGGGCCATCCGCAATAAGTGAAAGGATAATTTAAGAAACTATAAGATTGATACAGGAATAAAAAAAAACTTTGCATCAATGCTTGCTTTGAATGGAGTATGTTCATATAAAGTAAACGCTTTTGTTTTCTTTAAATATTGCAATAAATAAATTCTAAGTAATTCTAAAATTACTCTTGTTATCTTCCTTCCGCAGATTTTAGACTTCTTGAGGGATGCATAAAAAACAAATTTTTTGTAGTAGAATATGAATACTTACCCAATCATAATACTTCGGGAGAACTACTACTATGTCGCAATTCCAACCTTCCCAGATAACACTTTCAACTAAAAAGAGCTAAAAGTTATCTGCCCACATATTTTTGCTGGTCAGGCAGAGTGAAATATGGCATGTGCTACAGTGAAATTTGCTTATGGATTAATGTGTTGGATAAATGATTCCTTCAGGCTGGTAAGTGCATTATTTGTTATTAAATATTGTAGGTATATTTTTGATTCAGCTGGGGTGCAATGGAGATGCTTAACAAAACTAGAATAAAGCTTGTTTGACATAACACATTTCTGGCTGTTACTAAGTTTTCTGTAGTTGTTAAGAGCGTTGGAAGACTATGAAGTGTATAGGTCTATAGTCTATGTGCATAGATCAGTGTTTTCTATCATAGTTCATTTCACACAGCATTGAGAATTTTATCCTATTTGTAGCACAGTCAATTTTCAGGTCAGCGTCATTAAATGTAGCTAACAGTACATAATTTGTTTCACACAAAGTATTTAAAACTAGTTAGGTAGCTTTAGCTACATTTAATGACGCTGACCTGAAAATGTACTGAGCTAGGCCTGCATATAGGATAAAATTGACCATGCTGTGTGCAACGAACTAGCATAATACCAAAAAGCTCGACATTGTATGCATGTATGTGTCTGTCTCTCTCGAAATGTTTTGTATGGTGTGTTCTCAAAAATGGATTGACCTTAAGTTACTATGTTTTTTGGTTATATATTTGTTGTAGTTGTAGTTGTTGTTGTTTTATTTTAGAACAACTATGTCAAGCATAGCAGAAGACAACAAAGGATTCTTTTTTTAAAAGTAGTTTTAAGTGCATGGACACCTTGACTGAGACCTGTCTGAGACAACCAGACAGATAAGAAAAGTAAGGTTAGCAAAACAGCTAGATTCCTCTGATGCATGGGTGAGAAATGGATGTAACTGTAGGGGGGCTGGGAGGGTGTATGTGTATTATGATTGGGTAAGTATTCATGAAGAAACATTTTACTAGAAAAAATTAGTTTCTTCTTTAAATACTTACTCAATCATAAAACCTTTCTCAAGAATAGGTAAGAGGTAGAGGGAGGTACATCCCATTACCCTGGAGAAGCTGTCTCTGGTCCCATATGGCATGTGAAACAGCTTCTGGGTAACCAGACTGGAGAAGACTCCATCAGTCGAGGAGCTGCTTCCAAAAGTGAAAATCTTCCCTTCAACAAATCCAGCTGAAGTCATGAAGCTCTCAAATCATCTGGAAAGGTGACCTGTTGTGCCATGGCTATAGGCCCAACCAGATCAAGTTGAGCCCGTTATGATGAAAGATCTCTGAGGTAAAAACAGGAGAATGTGGACTTCAGTCTCCATTCCCCAATATGGATAATATCAGGAGGAGAACAGTTACGCTCAAAGGCTAAGCTTCTGGCAAATTGCTCTAACTTCATGAGCCAAAATGCGGAACAGATTCATCTGACTGTGTTTTATTTATTGATATGCAGAGCAAATAACCCATTTAATCCAGGATGGAAGGATCTGTGCTGTTATATTATCATATCACTGTTTGAGAGGTATAAATAGGTGTGATCTCCCTCAATGCAGTGACTCTGTCATTTTAAGATACCACTTCTGAAATGCCCCTGTATCAGTGTTGTGGTTGAGTGGCAGGAAAATTTGTCTCCTTGGTGGTTTGTTTGCATTCCTCATCAATCTGGTCATTAAAAAGTAGATTAGAGGATAGTGGTTGTGATTGTAGCTTGGCCTTGTGATGATCTTGAATGAAAGTGGAGGTAGAGAGCAGTACAACTCATTCTGCCAATTGCAGATTTGCATCTGCTGTGATGGCATTGGCTAAAGTATGTTGAGCAGCTCTGTTCAAGCCCAGGCCATTCTGGAGACCAACTCCCATGCAATGCTCATGGAATTTGGAGTGAGCGAAGATGAGCTCTGTTACACCTGTTGGAAGATAGCTATCGATACTAAGTCCAACATAAAGCCAAAAGGGTGTCAAGGGTTGCTGCTGACAAAACTCTTGGAGTGTCTAAAGGAAAAATGGTGATTTCCAGTCAGTCACCTATTGAAGTAAGCCATGTATGTAGGGAGGACATCATCAAAGTTATAATGTTGGGACGGGTTACGGATGTTTGATCCACATGACTGGTCTTTGTATCAGTTGTGCAAGAGGATACTTTCTTTTGCTTGTTCCCTCACTGACCATTAAGAGATTTAGAGTTAAACCCTGAGGAGGCAAGGTCTTTAGGTATCAACAAGAATGAAGAGCCCTGTGGTAGTGACACAGGTACTGGGGCTGTCTCTGATCATTTAGATTTCTGGCAATTTGTAACTGGAAAGTTCTTTGTTGATTTATCTCCCTTATTTGCCAGAAATTCCTGCACTGAGGACATGTCAGCATGTAGACTTATGGTGTCTTTATCCTTAGCCGTGCATTTCTGCGTTTTGCCCATGGTATAATCAGTAAGACAAATATTGCAGAACCTGTCATAGCTCTGCACCTATCTCTTATTACTGAACACAAAGTCAGTGCTGAGCTATACCTTATAGTGTTACCCGGAAAATAGTAGATGAATTTAATAAAGCTATGAAGCATCCAGGTAAAAACCAAAATAATTCACCATACAACCAGCGATAGGTTCAAGGTAAATGCAATGGAGCTTGGCATCCAGATACTAAATGTATTAGTAGAGAAAACTCACCTGGACTTGCATGAATGTAAAATTAAAAATTACAGCCCGAACTTATTGTGAAGTTGCATAGACTACCCTTGCAAGTACGTAAGTACAATTAAATGTATAAAGACAACAAAGTGTGGTAAAATTGTAATGACAGAACTTTGTTGACAGCAAGAAAGAAAAGTTGAAAATATAGATGGAGTATACTTTCCTTGGAAGAGAGAGCTCTTCCAACTTGTATCAAAGTTGGTTCTGGCTTTTGCGAGGTCTCTCATGATGAGAGCATGCTTCTTGGCACAAGCAGAAGTACAGGTTTTACTGCCAATCCCTATATCAATGGGAGATCACTCTGCCCTCGCCTCCATCTAGGTGGGCAGATAAGTTTTAGCTCTTTTTAGCTAAGGTATTATCTGGGAGGGCTGGATTTGCACGGTAGTAGCTGTTTGCCTAAGGTAGTGTGATTGGGTAGTGTATTTAAAGAAGAAATGCAATACTTCAAAATCTACAATTTGAATTTTTCCAAAAACCCCTGCATAATGAGATATTGTTGAGTTTACTTTAAAACTGACTGAAATATTGGTACAAACCATAGTTCCAGAGAAATGCTACAGCAAAATATGTTAATTCAGTGTTGCTTTAGTTCCACTGTTCACAGTAAGGTGGCCCAAACTGAGAAAATCAATCCACCAAAAGCTCCACAGTTTCATTAATGTTGATGCAGATTCAGTATTTAAATGTTTGGATAACAGTTGTTTTTTTTAAAATCCAAATAAAGAGATGGAGTTTAGACAAAATGGTGTACAGAAGCAGATATATTTCAGTTGTCATATCATTTATTGAAGTCTTACAAGAAGAACATCACCCCTTTCTGGTAAGAATTATCTACCAAAATAATAGGCTTGTTTGGGCTTTCAGACAAAAATTTTGTGATCCATAAATATTGTGATCCTTTAAAATTTGAAACTATTTAAACTTTTCCACAAATGAATATATCCCCATAATACATTCATTTAGGCTGAAAAATGTACAGAAAGTGGAGTCACATGCACAATATGATTGGAACGGTGTTAAATAAACTTCATTCCTGTGCAGTGGTCCCCCTCTTATACATCCCCCACTCACCAGCGGTCACCTCATCTATGTGGCTGGTTTTCTCGGCATTGGCGAGTTTGTGTACAAATGCAGCCAGCATTTTAGGTCAAATAGTCAAGTTTACTCCTCATATGCAGCCACATTTTATTTTAATATGTATCCAGAACCAATATTTAATTTATACAGTAAGGTACTCTATATACTCACTTATGAATCAAATCAACTATAAGTCACCCTGCCCCACTTTTTAGGGCTTCAAAAAGCCAATTTCTCTTTGACACTCCAAAAAGTTGAGGTGTATTTTGTAAGTCAGATCTGTTTAGTGAGTCAGAGCTGCATATTGAAAAAATAAAGAAGCCCAACAAGATAGATGATATGAAAAAATTTACAGAACCAATCTAAAATATAATTATATTATTGAGTGGAATTTGTCTTAATTAAATCCATTACAATCCACAATGCTTGACATTTTATACATATATATATATATATATATATATATATATATATATATATGATAAATCCATGATTTTAATTATAGGTCACATGCTGGTATAACCACTCCAGTGGCCTAGTGGTTCAATTGTCCACCTCGGATACAGGAGGTTGCAGGTTTGAACCCTGGCCAAGTCGTACCAAAGACTTATAAAAATGGTACCTGCAGTTGCCTTCTTGGCGCTCAGCATTACAAGGTTAGTGCTAGGACTGGTCGACCTGGTGTCAGGATAATGTGACTGGGTGGGTCATGATGCTACATGTCTGCAGCATGATGCCCCAGTGCTAGACATCACTCTAAACTGTCACACTGCAGATGTTGTAGTGATATGACTGAAAAATTGTCAGAGCTTATGTTAAAAATCCAAATCACACACACACGCACACACACACATGCTGGTATAAAAATAGTCCAGAATGATCCAACTCACAAAATAGCCTGTAATATGTTAATTCTGACAAATAAATAATGAAAGTTAAGTCCACATCTTTTTAATTCACAGTATCCTATAAATGTCACCATCAAATGACATCTGGTACAAAGTCCAAGAATTCATCCTCATTATCTGATAAAGTTCTGAAAACCTCCATTGTTGTGGTCTGCTTATCGTAAATATCATCTTACTGTTTCCTTGGCTTCACTGTCATGTGCGGGTGCTTATACAGAGACTGTGCTTTTGTAAGTAACACTTCGATCATACAGTCTGTTAAGTCTATTAAAGGTTGCAACTGAACATGTGTCAGTTATGCAGCGAGATCATAGTGAGTTCAAATAATCAACCTCTGCTACTTGGCAAGCATCAAACACTAACGTGACCAAATGATTGTCACATGGGAAAATAAAGAGGGTGTTGCATTTACAAACTAAAAGGGATTAAGGTCAGACATTCACTGGAAGATATAGAACATGTACTGAATTCGCAGCTCGTCAAAACGATTGCCAGCTTGAAAACAAGTGAGTGCTGCCTTTACAAGCTAGAGACTTGTCAGGTCATGTGAACTGACAGAAAACATGGGAAAAATCACATGGGAATTAAAAATCTTACTCATGGAAAAGGAAAATACAACTTAAATCAAAACTGCTATTACATCAAACACAGCATTTATACATCAAAACAGAAATATTAATACAAATACAGGTTGTTAGGACCTACATGGAAATGGAAGCAATATACATGCTAGTAAATACCCACAGTAAACAACATTGTTGGATGCTTTAACTTTGCAGTAGGTAGTATTTAATATACAAGTTATATTTTGAAATCCAAATAGCTGTAGATACAAGTGCACCACTCCCTCGATAACTCTCGCTCTGATAACTTGCAAACCCGCTTATAACGTGGGGTCAGGATCCCAATTTTTAAACCAGAAAATATATAAAAAAAATTGATCCCTATTGGTTGAACTTGAAGAAAATTGCGATCGAAATTGGTAACGGAAAATTTATATACCGGTCATTTTATCATCGGAAACGGTAGATAGGACCTGCAAATTTAATCAACATTATGAAATAATGAATTGTAATAAGAAGTCATATAATTTGTTACATTTTCTTTTCAAACGACATTCTTAGTAAACCGCAATTAACAATATTCAAGGACATTTCGATCAATGAAAATGTTACTTACGCCAGGTGGAGACAGTACTTTAATAAATAAATACCAATTAAATAAAAAAAATTTATCAATTGAAATTTGTGTTCTAGTTCTGTCTTTTAGTTCCTTTTAAGCGTAATCATCATAAATGCAATGTGTCCTCTTGTAATTAAACGTAAAATGTGTCAATCTACCGTAAAAGCTATGTCCGCGAGCGTTTCGCTGAGAACCTAATTAAGTACCCACTGTGTTTTGATATTGGACTAGTGGAAGCATCTGTTGTATTGTTGCACTAAATAAAAAGAGGGCCTCCTTTTCTATTATCATGGTAATTACATCTTCTGACTCAAATAAAGCAGGTGGAATTGAAAAAAAGTCAAAAGGCATACAAATCCTACATGCTTAAGAACCAGTGGCACCGGTCGTATGTCGGGTAACTCATTTCAGTTGATCAATCGAACACTGTGATACATTTTATTGTGTACATATCTAAGTAAACTACCTTAAAAATTACCTACTCAATCATAAATGTGATTAAAGATAGCAAGGCAGCCAAGCGAAATGAGTACTTTGTAAAATAATGAGCTTTTTTTCACAGATACGGCCCATTGTGGGAAAAACGAGTTTCAGAGAATTCTTGAATTCGCACGTAGAGATATCCTCAAGCATGATAAGAAGTTTCACTATTATTTTTGCAATGAAATCATGGCATGAATATTTTACTGATTGAAAAATACACAAATTGAGTTTCGACGTAGACAATTGTCTGACGAAATAAATGTTACCTGTTTTTGATAAAAAGGAATCTTGTTTGGTAGTGTATCAATAGTTAGTCTGGTTCCCTGCTTCATAGACTCCTAGTTTCATGAAATACTATTATGCAACACTCCTGGAACCAGACTAATCAACAAAACAAAAAGCTGTGACATAATACACGAATGTTTTCGCATACCGTGTTTGGTTGTTGAAACCAGTTGCAATTATCTTATCGATCTTTCAGATGTTGGACATTTTGAAAATAAATATGATATATAGATAATAACGAACAACTTCATCAGAAAAAGCACTTTATTGACGATTTTTCTCGACTCGATTCTAAAACGAGGATTCAGCCATTCAACAGCCCAGATCCCACTTCCCCAACCCCAACCATACGGTTTTCTGGATGTCAAGCGGTTTTTTTGGAGGTCCCTCGGTAACTCGCGCCCTCGCTTATAGTGCAGTCTGTGTTTTTGGACCCTGATGTGCACGAGTTATCGAGGGGGAGGTGTAATGTGTAATTAATACCACCATGAAATGGATAAACACAGTACATACCATATATGTACTTCAAAAGAAAAAAATAATATTTATTCAACTCGACAACAATGGAGTGAGTTTAAGAGGTCTCGCTGCAAAATTTGGTGTTGGAAGGACTCAAGTAAACAACATCATAACAGATAAGAATATTCTGCTGCTGTGGGAAAAATAGAGTAAATAAAAAGAGAATGATTATGAATACCAAGCAATGTTTGTACCAAGATTTCAGTGACATTTTTGCCCACTTGCATTTTGTGCTTAAAAGTAAAAATCTATGTAAGTTCACATGAAATAAGTCTGTTCTTAATACAAGAAGAACCTTTTAATAATTAATATTACTTTTAAGTGAAGATATTAAATGATTTGAAGTAGCTTTCTTACTTTATAAATATACATATACTTTATACAATTATAGTCTCCCATTGGAAAAGCCATGCATCTTAAATGACCATTTTTCTGGTGCAGAAGGGATGGCTGTATAAGAGAGTGACTACTGTATATTTTTCTGTCCATGATCTTTAGAGCATATGATCTTTAAGAGAATTCTGTTCTCATATTCTCGACTTTATTTTCAAGCCTGACAGAAAAACGTGCTGTTACATATTTTTTGCTCGGAAGCTTGTTATCTAGGAGGAATTAAATAGGGAAAGATTTTTATATTTGCACCATTTTGTATGCAGGTAGCCAGCCCATGGCTGCTTTGACAGGAGCTCAGTCAGGAGGAATGCAAAAGTTCACACAGAGTATTGAAAAGAACTTTGCTGGGTCATTTCAAACAAAGTGACTGCTAAAGAGAATCTTCTGGTACCCTGGCACAGAAAATGCCAGCAATAAGCAAAAATAGAGCTTAACTTTCATTTTGAACTGGTTCAATAAATGGTTGTGGTTAGTAAAGTCAGAGATGGGAATGCTGGGTAAACTTTGTGTGAAACACAGAAAAGCAAGCACTTTTACTTTAGGATGCACAAACTATATAACCAGTTTAATAGTCATATAAATTCAGTAGATCATGTGGCAGCTATATGGGTTGAAGCCATGAAAAAAAATTTCAGGCAAGTAATTACTGACCTGACTAAACCTTGCTTATTTTCACTGTCATTCGGTGTTGGTATTCTTGAAGTCCACATCAGTCAAAGTCATTTAAAAAGTTCTTTCAAAAGGTTTTTTTTTTGTTTTTCTTGTTAACCTTTCTTTCTTGTTTTATATATTTTAAAAAGTCAGGCATATTTCCTTTATAACTTTTTTTGCATGTCATTATTACCTGTACACTTTATTTACTCATGTTTGACATACACCATCAATAGCAATAGGTCAGATATTGTTTAAATTGTGGATTAGGTATAGCAGCTAAATATTGCTTCAGTAGGATAACTCACACTTTTTGCTTGCCTTTTATGAGGATGCTGCAATCACTTGAAGTTTGTTTCTTGTGTGTGATCTATTTTTCTAAAGTAAGAGGGCCAAATTTGTGCCATTGAATTTTGAATTGGCTCACTTTTGGAAAAGGGATGGGTGAGTTGACTTTATATTGGACAGTCCTAGAAACAACATCGTTAATTGATCATCATTTTTTTTTTAGATGCAGAGTTATCTCCCCTAATGCACAACTGCAGTGTCGTTAACATTTTACACCGTTGAGTAAGGACACGAACAAACGTGAAGTTTAATGTCATAATTAGGCACCTAATCCAGACTATGAAGTTTACACTTGTGGTCCAACATTCAGTTAAAATTATATTTACAGAAGGAATAGGCTGATTGTAGTCTACATGAAAAATGCATGACTGCAAACAGTGCGCAGTGAATGAAATTAACACTTTCATTACTTGGAAATATACAGAGTTATATTTTTGTTCTGAATTATATTTTGTTCCTGCATAGATCATAATTAAGTTTCTAAAATGGCATGTATATCAATTTTTCCTTTGAATACACTCCCTGAGTTCATTAACATTAGGAAAGATGCTCTGCTACCTCTTGAATATCAACAATCAAGAAAAGATGAAAAATGTTGTCTTTTCTATGAAGATAACTTATAGACAAAAGAAAGAAATGCTTTCCAATCGCCTCCTCTGACTGCTGTTAGGTGGCTTTGTTTGTTTACTCAATTTTAGTTTGTGCCTCACAAAATGCAAAAAAATTTATCTGGTTTTCAATCATCCATCAACCGAGTTGGTATAATACATAATGTAAACATATTATTATACATGTTGCAATCATTATTTATTGTTATTTGTTGATGAATGTGTAAATTTTTCCACAGTTGTGGTTTTTACTGACCATAAGATCCATCTTGGTAACGTGGGTGCCTGTTGTTGGTTGTTTTCACATACACTGCCTATATTTTCTTATTTAAAGAACAAGTGTTGATTATTTGTGTATTTGAACACTTTCAGGCTGTTATTTTCTTAATTTATTTGGTTGTTCTTGTCTTTTCAGAAAGTGATAGACAGTGGCGACAAAATGCATTAAATACAAGAGATTTAAAGCCATGAGGATATGTAGGAGACATGTGACATATGTGCTAAGTGTTCCAAAAATGTAACTTGCAGTGTTTGTACATCATGGTCAGAATGTGTCTAGTCCAGGTCAGCTTGAGATAGGAGAGCAAGGGAATGTGGAATTACTGACACTTTATTCTTCACAGGCATTGATGGAGTCACAGATGAGGCTACTAGTGCAAGAGTGATGAAAGAATTGCTGGCCTCGGGTGAAATTGTGCCTCATTATCCCTCAGTTCTCCAATGATGGCTTGGAGCTAACAGGAACCATTATTAGGCATAAGTCACCCTGCATATATGAGCTTGGCCTTAAAGCCTGTATGTCTGGGTGCATGAAGTATATCTTGGACTTTGATGATTCATTTTGTAATTCATCTGGGCCAGACACCTACAATCCTGACCGCTGGCTAGCCAGCCCAGCCATCTGTCTAGCCATTTCACTAACCAGCTCAGCCATCCATCAAACCATTACAGGTTCATGACTGACCATGAATCCATCATTTTCACAGACCCTGCCACGTGGTGGCAGACTTCACCATGGTATGTGGAGTTGTATGGTGATCCAGTTAGCCAATCAGTCTGTTTTACCACACTTAACACCCCAATGGTTTACAAGTAAACTGAACAGCTAATAAATGAGCCATCTGTCCAACCAGCACAGTTTGCGGCAAGACCTACCAGCAAGATAAGTTGTGGCACTTGCCCAGCCACCAGTGCAACCCCACAGTCAATTCTTCATGGTATGCCCATTGTGGAGATACCAGGTCTTACACAGGGAAGATGGCACTGCATTTTCCCTGCCAAGGGGGAATGTTCTAATCTGATGTGGATGCAATGCCAGAGGAGAATAACCCCCACAGTGGTTGTAAGGACGTAGCTTACTCCAATTCCACAGCAGAGTGGACAGATTTTAGCTTTAAGGTAGGTGTGGAGGAAATCTGGTCTTGCCAATTTTCGAGTGCCAAATTGCAACCCAAATCTACAAGGTGAGGGTTTCAGTACATGTGGAAGATGATGATGATTTGTCCTCTTTCTGTCTCCTGCCTCAGTTGCCGAAGGTCAAGGAAATATCTGATCACCTGACAGATAGAATGCAGGATATGGCAGCTCAAATGCTTTCTTTTCTAAAAGACAACTATGAGCATCATTTTCATCATACTGGTAATTTTCGCACTCTTCAACATTTAGCACTGAACTGCCATCCTTGGATAAGAACATTGTGGCAGTTAGTATGTCCAACCCATTGTTTTACAAGGTGGATAAAAATGTCTTACATGCCTCCTCCCAGTTAGTTTGAAACAAGGTCACTACTCGTGCTATCCCTGGCATTTTCATTGATATTTCAACTGGCAAAATAATCAGGTAGCGACCGTGCATGGGAACGTATGGCTTGGCTTGCTAAGGTTATTAACAGGGCCATGCACCGCGTGATGGCTAATACCCTGATGGCTTCAGTAAATCCGGATCTAATAAGATGAGAATCCTGTCTGCACTTATTCATGCTAAAGCTGCATTATTCCTTGGCTGTCTGATCTGCACCCTTTGGCATGCCATTGCTGTTTGGTGGTATAATAAAGGTGGTGCAGAATCAAGCATCAGAAGAAGAACTGCCTCTCCAACTTGCCTTGCCAGCTGCAAATAGATAAGAAGCCAGACTCTGCACAATGGCAACAATTTCAGTCTCAGTTCAACTTAAGACAACTACAAGCTCCTCAATTCTGGATTCAGTTTAATAAAGGGGATAGGAAACAAGGTTTCTCCTCCCCAAACCTCCTAACAGCCATTATTGACTTCCCTGCAGACAACCTGCCAGTTGATGCCAGACTCCATCATTTTTTTTTGGTGTATGGATGGTTTCCAGAAAATGAATGGGCAATCTAGGTTGTTTCAGATTGGCTTTGGATTTCATTTAATCCAACTCCCTTTTGACTTCCCCTTCCAAGATTGATTTGCTGTCCAATTCAGTTAAGGCAGGAAATTGGTGTCAGGAGATCTGGTCACTTCTTGACAGGTGGACAGTGGAGATTGCAAGTTGAACTCTCTGAGATTGTACTTCAGGCTGTTTCTATTGCCATTGGAAATCTCAAGCCAAAAGTCATAGACCTCAGCATGCTTAACAAGTACACAGCCACACCATGGTTCAGAATTAAGATAGCAAGGTCAGTCAGACTTTCCATAAAAGGGACAAATTTGTGGTTAGTTTAGACCTCACTGAAGTATACTTTCATGTAACTATACTCACATTCTCATGCACATTCCTTCCATCTACATTCTAAGGATTTATATGCCAGTTTCTCACTCTCCTGTTCAGTCTCAACTTGGGCATTCATCAACGTCATCAAATGTGTTTTCACTGTCTTCTAATTGACTTCATCTGCAGAAACTGTGGTGTATCATGATAACATTCTCAGAAAAATACATGGTATCTTTGGTGAAGGATGGAAACACCATTCTTTCTGATTTAGGGTTTATGGTCAGTTGAAAAAAGTAAGCCAACAGTCCATCCCAGCATTTTCTCCACCAGAGGCAACCATGGTTGCAGGTGTTTCATCCATACCTAAACAGCCTGGATTTTGTCAGGAGAGCCCCATAGAGAAAAGAATATAAGCTTTCAGTTATAGATTGAATCTCATAAGCTACAATGCCCACAACTTTCAAAGTGTAAAGAGAAAGGGGCAGGTTTTGAGGGACTGGTGTAATGTCAACAGCATCTTCCCAATGAGTGTCTCAATCTCATAACTGTCTAATTTGTTCTCAGGTTTTTTAAGAGAAAAAGTTAGTCTCAGGAACTCCATGATAGTGGACACATTCATGCATCATGGTATAGCTGATATTAATCATGATAAGGATTTATCAAAACTATTGGCTGTTTTTTTCCCACCTTGTTTTCTAAATGGAATCTATCATGATTGTTTACATGGCTCACTTCAGACCAGTTTGAACTTTTAGTAACCTCAACCTGATTGAAGCTGCTATCATACAAAATGTGTTTTCTGATAGTTCCAGCTTTAGCATGCAGGGTGAGTGAGTTGCATACCCCTTCGGTGGACCCATACTATCCCAGTTCAATTCAGATCAGATGGTTCCATGGTCCTAATGATGCAACCAAATTTTCTAGCAAAGAACAGGTTGTCATCAGCAGACAATTTGACAGTGGTCATCTGTGCCCTCTCTTCCATTGATAAGTCTGGAGAGTTGGCAGTGCAGGATCCAGTCTGTGCTCTCAAACACTGCTTGAAGCAGATGGAGAATTGCCAGCAGTTCTCCATCTGCTTCGATCATGGAGCCTGACAGCAATTCTTTCTTCCAATGAAGCCAGGAAAGAAGATATCACTACTCAAGCTTTGCATCATTACTTAAGTCAGTAATGTGTTCAGCATACTCGGAGAGCTTAAGAAATCAGATATGTCTCATGAGGATCTCAGCTCATAAAATTGGATCTATCTCAGCAAGCCATACATCCAAATGGAACATTTCAACCCAAGACATAATAGATGCTGTTAGCTGGTAGGCACAGTCAACCTTCTCAAGTCTTTTTTTCTGTGTGATCTAGCTTCTCAGTAAATCTGGTTGGTCTGGTGACCACAGTCCAGACCATTGCCAGACCAGTTGAAGTCAGCACAACATTGGCACAGGCATAAGAATTGTGCATTCACTGGATTCACCCAAAATTTTTATATGGTCAATTTCATGAATATAGTTTTATATCATTCTTGTTATTGCTATTTCTCCTGAACAGAAAATCATGTCCACATAGGTTTTTCACCCAGAAGACTTTTTATGATGTCTAGTTGATCCTAAATGAAAATGGTTCCATTTGGATATCCAATATGGCTGCCACAGCAGTCATGTTGAAAATTTTGTTATTGCTGCTCCTTCTGAATTGATGTTCATATCAACGTAAGGTTTACAGTTTTAAACAAAATGTGTGATGTCTGTTTGGTCCTAAGCAAAAAAGGGTGCTGATCTGACATCTGATATGGCTTGCAACTGCAGTTATCTTGAAAATCCTGTTATCTCTACTCCTTACTGAAAAGAAGGTTCTATTGGCTTGGGGGGTTTACTAAAATATTTCTTGTGATGTCTAGTTGGTCCTAAATGAAATACTGCTGTCCAGGCATCCAATATGGCCACCAAAGCAGCCATCCCGTAAATCTTGTTATCACTACTTTACCTAAATGGATGGTCATATCAGCATGAGGTGCTTACTACAAGAATTCTTAGGATGTCTAGATGGTCCTAGATGGAAATGGTGCTGGTCCAGTATGGCCACCACAGCAACCATCCTGATAATAAATTTTGTATTGTTAATATTCCTGAAAGTCATATCAGACATCCAGTATGGCCACATTAGAAGCCATCTAAAAAATCATGTTATTGCTACTCCTCAAATGGAAAGTCATATTAACTAGATGATTAATTATAATATCCGGTTGATCCTGAATGAAAATGGTGACCTCTGACCTCAGATATGACTTAAATTTGGTCGCCAATTCTCTTGAATGGATGGCCATATCAGCCTGGGGTTTTCACCAAGTCTTCTAATGGTGTCTAGTTTGTACTACCAGTAAATGAAAATGGTTCCAATTTTACATTCAATATGACTGCCACAGAGGCAAATTTGAAAATCTTATTCAAGAATATCAGAGATAGTTGTACACTATGCAGTTAAAAGAAGATATGGTCTTATCTTAAATTCCTGACAGTACAGGCATCATTCTCTTTAACAGATTCTTGTTTATAGGAAAAATTTGCATCTTGCTGACCATAGTTGTACAAACTTCAGTGCACATTGCTGTGCATGAAAAACCCATGGCAGGTACCTGACATTGTAAAGCCTGAAGTATAACATCATTTTGTATAGAACATTAGGAAGTACATAAACAGTGATTTGTCTATACATACCAGCTCATTTATATTGTACCGCTTTATAAAGCAGTACTTAACTGCTGCATAAAGGAAGTCTTTGCTTACATTAGTTTAACTTTAAAATCTTAGTATATATGTAGTTGTATAATTATTATCCAGAAAAACCATCACTACTCTTGTATCATTATATTATATAATAAACTTGTCACATTTTCCTTACACCAGGCCAATCCCAGACAGGGAGTATGTTGAAACATACATCAAGGCATACTATCTTCCCGAAAACCAACTGGAAAGCTGGCTACAGGAACACAGGGTATGTACATATTCTACAGATCAGATAGGTTTAGAAAAGGGGAAAGGAAAATATTTTTAATACTTAAGTTGAATTTTGGAAATCTGAATTTCAAGTTTTAATCCAGATTTTAGCTCACCTGCTTGTAATGTCCAGTGAGCTTATGATATGGGTCTGTGTCGATTGTTTGTCATCAATTTATTTTCTGTATGTTTATCAACATTTGCTTTTTACAATCTGGTGCCATGCTCCTGATCCAATTTGTATACAGTTTGGATTATTATCATCAAGATCTCACACATAAATTTGCTAAGGAGAAAGATCTACACATATGAATCAAGCAATCTTAAATCCAGCTGGCTGAGCTTCTTACAACCCTGGAAGCCAGCCATATGAGTATGATCCATGCACATTAATTTAGTGACCTTGCATCTCATTTGCTGAGGTAGTTATCACCATGAAGAACATAATTTTTCTGATCCAAACTTGATAAAACTGGGAATATGGGCTTACATCATCAAGATATTGGATTTGTTTGATAATGAGCAAGATCCATGCATATTGATGAGGTAATTTTGGATCTGATTGGCTGAGCTTGTTACTGATCTGGATACCATATTTCTATTCTGACTATGATAAAGCTTAGAATGTGGGCTTATATCATCAAGCTCTTGGAGGAATTCAGTTATGAGCAAGATCCATGGATATTAATGAGGTGATCTTATTGGCTGTGAATGTTAAATATGCTGGAGGTCATATTTCTGATCCATTTGTGATAACTTGCAACATAGGGTTAATTTGATCAGGATCATGCATCAGTTCAGTAATATCCTTGATCCATGCCTATTAATGAGGTACTCTTGCATCAGATTGGCTAAACTTGTCTGCACTTTTTCAGTTGTGGTAAAAAGTAATCTTACATCATCAAGATATCTAATGAGGTTTTTTATGGTGAAGATCTGCGCATGGTAATGAGGTTATCTTGCTTTTATTTGGCTGACCTTCTTACTGCTTGGGTGGGTGATGTTTCTGACTCAGATTTATTCAAACTTAGGTAAATATTCTGATATTATCAAAATGTTGCTGAGTCTTATTATGAGCAAGACCTATGCATATTTATGAGGTGATCTTGCTTATGATTGGCTGAAGTATTTTTTACTGCTGTAGAGACTGGGGGGGGGAGGGGAGAGTAAGAGGATTTTGATCAGGTTTTGAAAATAAGATTATCACCAAGATTTCTATTGAGTATCATTATAAGCAAGATCCACACATATTAATGATGTGAACTTGCATTTATGGTTGAGTATGATTATGAGCAAGAGCCATATGTATGAATAATGTGAACTTGCATTTGATTGGCTGTTGAGTATGATTATAAGCAAGATCCACTCATATGAATAATGTGAACTTGCATTTGATTGGCTGTTGAGTATGAATATAAGCAAGATCCACTTATATGAATTATGTGAACATGCATTTGATTGGCTGAGTTTGTCAACACAGCAGCTATATTTCTTAACAGTAATAGATGCAATTTGTACTTGGTAATGCTTTGACTTTTACTCAAAACTCTCTATTCTGCTAAAAACTTGCAAGTGAAGCTTTTAAATGACTGCCTGAAATTAATTTTGACACCCAACTTCACATACAGTGGGTCATTGTCTACCCACAGAAATTCCAGCTAGTGAGAACACTGTTGAGTTTAAATCTTGTCTGGTATTAGGTATAATTCCATAATAAGAGTTCTAAACAAATAGTGCTTATCTTTTGAAAACAAAACAAATGAAAAGCTACATTAATGCATGTTTGGGAATTGTGTTAAGTTCAGAATATTCATGAACATCATGATGTTAATTTCATTTACAAAGTGGAACCAGTTGATATTACCAGTCACCAGGGACCATTTATATTTTCTTAAATGAAAGAGAATTCCAATACTCCCCAATACAGAGAAAGGATTTTTAATTTGATCTGTATTTCATGTATTTAGTCATACAGTGATCCCTTATTATATTTAAGAGTTTTCTCACCACAGGGAAGCATACTTTGTGTTCTTTTTTAATTTCACTCTTTCTTTATAAAACATATATATATAGGAACATGTAGATCAGACAGAAATCAAATATTTGAACGGTTTAATTTAAAACATCAGTTTTGTACTACACACCTAACAACAAGCATGATAAACCTGGATCTGCAAGCTCATTATATACCAGCTGATTAAGCCTGAAAATCTTAAAACTCTCAAGCTTTAGTGTCAGCTTGAGATTTTGTTTCATTCAGTATCATTACTTCAATCTGTCACACTACTTCAGCGTTGCTTCTGATTGGCAGATAATGAAAACTTTATCTCAGACTCAAGTTCCAAGTTTTATAATCTCCAGACCAGGTTCTACATCATTTGTTTTACTTTGGATTTTATGAGAACAGCACAGACACTGAACTTCCCCTGCATTATATGAAGTCATATATGAATATATGATCTTCACTGTTAGGTCAACATTATGCATGGCTAGATACGGTGATTTCACACCAACGACTTGTTATTTCTTTGAACAGGAGTACACATTCCGACAGTTGCTAGCCCTGGTCAGCAGTGTGGATCACATCAACAAAAAGGCTCGGCAGAAGCTCTGCAACATGCTAGAAGACGTGGAAAAGAACAAGAGATAGCCATACAATTTTGCTGCTGAGACAGACTGTCATTGTGTTAGGAGTTTGGGCTTAATTCTGTAACAAAACTGGTCATGAAAATTATGAAAATTCTGTATGACAGTCCTATGGAATTTAATGTTGATTTATGTCATTAATGAAAAGGTAGTGGTCAGAGGCTGTACAAAACATGCAACAAAGTTTTGATTCACAACGAGAGAAACTTGGGGACAGATATGTGGACACAGAATCTCTTTAAATACTAAGATATTGTGAGTGTTTTTGTGGCATTGATGTTTTTAGTAGACTTTTTTATAAATGTTATTGCAATTTATTTCTCCCTAATGGATTGAAGTTGAAATTATTTATAAGAAATCAGTTGGGATGGCAGATATATCTGAGTTATAAACAGAATTTTGTTATAAATGGGGAAAATACATTGATAACATGTGATAATTATGTGGACTTGTTTGAGTATTTCCTCTTCAAACTCATTACAAGTAGCAGCAGCGGCTAAGTTATTAGCATGCTGGACTCACACCCAGAAGGGGGAGGGTTTGAATCCTACTGCTGCACCAGCCTAGGTCAACTACCATGGTCTGTCCTTGGGAAAGGCACTTTACTCCAATTGCTTCAGCACTAAATAACATATTTGTGTTGCTGTGCTGGAAAGCATCAAACCAAACCAAATCAAATGCATTACCAGATCACAATGTGTTAGGAGTACCCAGCTACAGTATGCTACGAGTATTTCCACTACCTTGAAGATTCAGCTGAGATTATTAAATATGCTGGAGGCAGATGGTTTTTTAGCAGTTTAAGGTGGTGAAAGATGTAAGTCAGACATGAGTGGTCTCCCCTTTTGTACATTGTAGAACATGTTCTGCATTGTTGTAGCAACAACAGTGCTAACAGGTCATCTGCTTGGAAAGATGTAAGTCAGACATGAGTGGTCTCCCCTTTTGTACATTGATTTGTACCAAATTCTGTCAGTTGCTGCTTCGATTCGTGCATGATCATGACTTTGCAGATACCTTCCACATTTTTGCCTTTTTGACAGTTTGAGTGAGCCTTCAGCGTTTTCTCGCCACAGGGAAGCATACACTGTTTCATTTTTATTTCCACTCTTTCATTTTAGAAGATTAGTATTTTGCACTTCTTTCGTCTAACTTTATGATATGATATAAGCTATCAGCACCATAGTCATTAACTGCCATGTAATCTATTATACTTATAGTTGATCACAGGACTTAACTACTTTTTGTAAGCTATATAAAAAATGATCATTTATTCCTGGTAACAATTTTTTTAATTTTCTCTGGCATTTATCTGTCTTTATTCTGAGTGACCACTTCATAACCAGATATATATATATATATATATATATATATATATATATATATATATATATATACACACACACATATATATGCAATTGTTATGTGCTCACTAATTACAGGTATCAACAACAATAACTAGGATTAAAGGGGGGCAGCAGGGGAGATTCAAGCACCTCACCTATGTCATCTATAGAGTCATTTGAACCATACTAGTGATTTGATGACACTGGTCTAAACAAAGATGGATGAATGTCAGGGCAAAGTGTTTGACCTGGGCTATTGAGTGATCTAAGAAGCATCACATGAAGATGTTGATGCTATCAGCATTGCAACCAGTGTTACCTCCGATGCCAAATTTCTTACGTCCAGTGCTACCTACAATTCTAAATTCCTCATGACCAAGTTACTTGAAACAGAAAATTTGCCAATTCGAAAAGATATGGCAAGCTTTGCCATTACAGGCCTCTTACACAATTGCAGCTTGTCTGTTTCCCGCAGTGCTATAGCCAGAGTATATCAATACTGCTGTGACTATGTGTCCAATACCACCTAGACTATGGGGCAGATACTGCCTGGACTATGGGACCAATATCACTAAGACAGTAGGGCCAGTATTGCCTGGATTATGGGTCCAATACCACCTAGACTATGGGGACAGTTCTGCCTGGACTATGGGACCAACACTGCTTGGACTATAAGACCAATAATGCCTGGACTATGGGACCAATTTCACCTCGACTATTGTGCCAATACTGCCTGGACAATGTGACCAATACTTGACAGAGTATGGGGCCAATACTGTATAGACAAATGGGCCAATACTGAAATGGATAAACCCTGTACATTTTTTGATGTTATGCAGACCGTGATATATCTATGGCAGTTATTTCCTTGATAACCAGCACCAGGTTTTGGCACAGATGTCAGCCAGCCCCAAATAATTTTAATTCAGAAATATACCATAACCTTGTCATCCGTTTGACTTATTTTGACAATAATTTGGAGGCATAAATTTTGCATAACTCATTCTAGCACAGTATGGTTATGTTCCAGAAAGAAAAACAATGTAACATTTCCAGCTAAATTTAGGTTGAACTGTTACAAAGTTATTCACTTTCAAGTCAATTTTCCTTCAACAGATGAAATAACGGCACTCCTTAAGCAGTATGAAGTTATAAGGAAGCAGTAAAATATACATGTCCAGCAGTCCAGAAATGTTCCATCAACATAACATTCATTTCCATTTAAGAAGATCCTTAACATTAGATATGTTTCACTTCCCACACTGCCTTAAAAAAACAGGTGACATATCATGTAGATTAGTCTTGTACAGTATCATAGCACTGTACAACATACCCGTACAGATGACAGACATTGGCAGTTTGAAGAGAAATGAGTATGTTCACATATGCAGTTGAAAATGATTGGGTACATATGTCATGATGCAACATTTCAAAAATGAGATTAATAGAAATCAAAAAGAAGGTCGCAGTTATGCAGTAAATTAGTTTGCCACCATTATATAATCTGACATCATTGATCTCATAGGGTGGGGGCCTTAAATGGTACTGACAGAGAAAACTCTGGTGCAAAAGCTTCATCAATTTCTCTACCAAAACTCTCCTTGTCACCCCACCCTTTTATTTCTTTGTTATCCCAATCATGCTTATTGTGTACCTAATACTGGTGGTGGCTGAAACTTTGCCCTCTGAACCAAAGGATCAAGTTTTGCTATGCATTGGGTCTTATCTCAGCAAATGGGAGGATCACCTAACTTGGTTTATGGCAGGCATTTCACTAGAGGATTGGCCACTGGAAATCAAGATATGCATAGATGCCAACATGACTGATGGAGGTACCTGCTTCCTGTCCTCCTTTCAAGAAGTGAGAAGGGTTTGGCCCCATCACAAGCTCTACATGGACATCAGTCACCTGGAGATGGTCATATTAAATGCCTTTTGATCATAGCAGGAGACATCTGGAAAGGGCTTTCTCATTCTTTCTGACAACTTATCATTTATATCAATAGTTAAGGGAAAGCCAAGTTCCAAGATCTCTTCTTTTCTGATTGGGATTTTCTCAAGTGGTGTTACAGTCACCAAATCCATTTTTAAATCCACGTTGTCTTAGGCAGGCTTAGTGCCATAGTGGATTCCCTGCCCCAGTTGTATGGTCTATTTCCCCCATCAATCTTCTGTCCAATCTGCAGCCACTAGGATTTGACCTGTTGTAGACATTATTGTGATGATGTATAGCATCAGCCACTCAACCTTCATCTTGCCAATCCCAGATCTGAAAGCCTAGGAAGTTGATGCCCTTTCTCTAAACTCAGAAAGACCTCTCTGACCTTATGGGTATGCCAGTTTCAACTTGTCTTGACTGAAGGCCACATGACCCTTTGTCCAAAATGGAACCAACTATGGGTTCTGATGTTGGGACCACTGTCCAGAGCCTCATTGACTCAAAACTTTCATAATAGACCTCTTTCTAGTCATTCTAGCTACAGCAGGCACAATCAGGGAGTTTCACACCTCATTGGTCGACCCAGACTATCACCAGTGCTTGTGAGTGTTTATATCATGTTTCCCCCAGTTTCATTGCAGTGAAGAGTTCCCTTTCAAGGGAAATTTGTTTTTTGTCATGAACTGCTGTAGACCCATCTTCCCAAGGACCCAGTGAGGGAACTGATGTGGTATCTGAAGTAAGCGGACCTGATCAGAAGATGGAGATCTTGCTTATTCTTAACATTAAAAGAAGAAAGGAAGGATATGTCCTCTCAGGTTCTGTTGTCCGGGATCCATTGGCTTATCCATTCAGCTTATAAGGAACTAACCCATGACCAGATCATCATTTTATGCATATTTGGTTAGGGCATTTGCCCTGTGCATAGCATTGAATTACAACTGCCCCTAACTGACATTGTTCAAGCCATAGGATGGAAGTCTGAGATTTAATGTAATATGATCCAGTAACATTTTAACAATGAAACTTATTTTTAGAGCAAGATGTTGACAAATGGACATATATATATATATATATATATATATATATATATATATATATATATATATATATATATATATATCCCATGTCCTCCCTGCAGCTTCTAGAAGAACATGCACATCTACTCAAGTAGTAACTGGGGATACTACTCTTACCTGACTTTCATATTGGGGATCTAATAACATTTTTGCTCATATGTTGCTAGAATAAGCCAAAAAGACACAAATTCTTTCTTTGCATGGGAGTGCAGAATTTGTGAGCTGGCTGGTCAGGACCATTAAGTATGGTGGTATTTGACTGTGAGATAGATGAACTGGGTTCAGTTCCTGACTATAACATGTAAAAACCTTTGTATCCATTCCCATTACATATGGCGGCTTGTCTGACTATCATCTGACATGAATATCTTTCTTTGCATGGGAGGCAGGATTTGTAAGCTAGCTGTTGTACTCCTAATTCGTTATGATCTGTTACGCATCATAGAAGAAACATTTGTACTCCAAAACCATATTTCACTAAGAAATTCACTGAATCTGACTGCTATAAACAGGGTCCACCACATATACGTAACAAACTGAAGATTATCATTCAGTATCATCTGAATAAGTGGCATATGCTGACACTTTGGAAGTTCTGTCTCTAAAAGAACCTCAAAAGATATGAATACCCACCAATCTTATGCATTTTATATATATGTCGATAAAACTGCAATGGGCCTTTCCCTTAATGCAGGAAAGGGAATACTAATACAGACAACACAGTTGTCCAATTAAAATGTTAGGTTGGCACTTCAGTTTCATATGTGGTCACCAAATTTTGCCCTAAATTCTGCTGACATATATGATGATCTAGTGTACAAGACGAGGACTGTTCATTGGAATTTTATCACCCTTTATTAACACTTATTTGCAATCATAATTTACCTATTCTCGAAAAGTTTTCTTTAAAACGAATAACAGCAATTTAATCTTTAACATCATTGACAGAACCTCAAGAATACATTGCACTAGCTGCCATCAGTGACTTCAAGGTGAAAATCTGCAAGCCTGTAAATTTTCATATGCCAGATATGTTGTTTCTATTGAAATAAATCATCATTTGAGAATTTGATTTCCACTGGCGATTTTGGGGATTGCTAGTGCCAACGTAGACATGGGTATGTCTCTTCTGTGAACTAATTTTACAAAATTTTTAAGGTGATTTGTTATGTTCATCACCTCTCTTCTGTTGTCTTAAAGCAAAACTTCACCATAAATGTAGATTAACCTCTGCCATTGCTTCTATTCCGCGATAAACAAAGTTATACCAGTTATGACATGATCAGATTAAATGTGTGGCATGTGCATTTCTAACTTCATCCATGTATATTAAGTAACTTTTGGCTTTTTATGTAATAAAGCAAATCTCTTCATTTGGCAATTTTTTTTGAAGATAACAAACTGAAGACTTGAATAGATTAGGTTTTAAAAATTTGCGACTTAGAAATGAGATTTGCATTTTCTTCGGACAACTCGCTGTTTTATCTGCATTCATGATCTCTAGCTGTGATGAGATGTTTTCATTTGTTAATATGTCTCTGAAAAGACATTCCATACAAAATATATCTCTGATAAAGACATTCCATATATTGGTATGTCTCAGATAAAGATATTCCACAGATAATATATAGAAAATTTGTTGTCTGCATTTTAATGCCTTATGTAAAATATTAATGCTTTATGTACATTATTAAATGCATATACCTGTGAGGGAGGTTAAGGTAACCTCATTAAAGAGCAGTTTTTCTTTTCTTCTATCAGGTGCCTGTTGTTTTCATAAAGCCCAAAGAAAGATCGTTTCTAATGTAAATTGGATATTTGGATCATTAGTGAGTTATTACACATTGTATCTGGTAGATGTACATGAAGACAGCCATTATCACCAGAATTCTGGGAAATGCGGCTAATAAATTGCTTAATTTTTATTAAATATTCTGAATTTACGGAGTTTGCAAAAATATTAATCAGGCATAATTTTCTTTATTATAACAGTTAGAAATTGAAGAAATTGAAACTTGTAATAAATAATTACTTGATAAAAATAAGATTGGGATCTGCTAGAGGTATAGTTTAATCTGACATACAGGAAGAAGAGTTTAGTACTACTATGCAATGCATATATTTTGAGATTGTACAGAAAGATTGTTTAATGTTGATTGCTTGAGAAATGCTGTAGTATAGCCTTCTTTACAAAATGATATTTTTAAGTATAGCTAAGCCCAAAAGACACAAAATATTTTCTAGGTTGATATGCATTTTCTGCACTACTCATAGTTAAATATCTAACCCCATGTAAGGACAGTTACACCAATCCCTCGATAACTTGCACCCTGATAACTTGCGAACCTGCTTATAATGCAGGGTTAGTTGTGGATCCCACTTTTTTTCACTAGAAAGTACCAAAAATATGACCCCAATTTGTTGAACATGAAGATAATTGCGATCAAAATTGGTAACAGAAACCTTGATACATCGCTTGTTTTATTGTCGAAAACGGTTGATATGACCTGGAAATTTGAGTGAACATTATGAAATTATCAAATTTTAATAAGAAATCATGGATTTTGTTAAAATTTCTTTCCAACAACATTCTTGGTACACCGTAAATAACAGTATGTAATGAATTTCAATCAAAGAAATTGTCACCAATGCCTAATTGAGGCAGCACTTTAATAAATAAATACCAATTAAATACGTTTTGGTTTTTTTATCCAGAGAAATGCATGTTTTGGTTATATCTTTTAGTTGGGTTAAGTGTAATGATCATAAATATAATGTGCACTGTTGTATTCAGACATGAATTATATCAATCAACTGTAACAGCTATGTACGTGAGTGTTTCTGTGAGAACCTAATTTGCGTAAGTATTTGTTGTATTGTTGCACTGAATTAAAAACTGACCTCCTTGCATTATCACGTTAATTATGTCTTTTGTATCAAATAAAGGGAGTGGACTAATTGAAAAGTTAAAAGGCATGCAAATCCAGCCTGCATAAGAGCTAGCAGCCCTGGTCCAGTGTCAGGTCAACTCATTTCAAGTGATCAATTGAACACTGTTACAATTTGTTGGGAGAATGTAATATAATTAATCGACCTTAAATTAGCCTACTCATTCACAAATGTTATCAACGATAGCAAGACAACCAAGCAAAATGAATAATTGATGATGTAAAATTCTGTTTCACAGATACGTTTTAATAATGAAAAGCTGGTTTCAGAGTTTTTGTTAATTTGTGATTCCTGAATTGGCACTCTGAGATTACCTCGCAGATGAGAAGAAGTTTCACTATTACTTGCATTGAAATCGTGGCATCAATATCTTATGATAGAACAATACAAAATAATTGACTTTCAACAATGTCAGCTGTTTCACGAACTAAATGTTCAATTTTTTTTTAAAAATAAAAGGAATCTTGTTTGATTGCGAATTTGAATCAATAACTAGTCTGGTTCCCTGCTTTCCACAAGAGTCGAGAGCAAAGCAGGGATCATAAGGATCAGGGAACCAGACTACTCAACAACAACATAAAGCTGCAATGTAATACACAACATTTACGCGTACACGTGAAGGCTGTTGAAGCCAATTGGAATAATGTTAACGATCTCGCAGCAGTTGGACATCTTGAAAATAAATGCCATTTATTCATAAAAACTAATAAATTCGTTAGAAAAATCTCTTTATTGACAATTATTCCCAATGCAATTTTAAAATGAATATTCAGCCATTCAACAGACCAGTTCATTCTCTCCCCCTTCACATGGTTTTCTCTTATGTCCAGCAAGAATAGTATAATTTCATATTATTATAGCGGTCCCTCAATAACTTGCGCCCTCGCGTGTAGTGCAGTCTATGCTTTGGGATCCCATTGTGAGTGAGTTCTCGAGGGAGAGGTGTACATAGATGCATGGGAAACAGTACCCTATCCCTTTGTAAGGACAGCTGCACAGAAATGTTTTGGAAACACTACCTTATCCCCATGCAAGAGCAATTACATAGAAATGTATGGAAAACTGTACGCTATCCTTACGTAAGAGCAATTACATGGAAATGTATGTGAAACAGTACTCTATCCCTATGTAAGGGCAATTGCATAGAATTGTATGGGAAACAGTACCCTATCCATACTTAAGAGCAATTATATAGAAATGTATGGGAAACAGTATCCTATCCCTATGTAAGGGCAATTGCATAGAATGTATGGGAAACAGTACCCTATCCATACTTAAGAGCAATTATATAGAAATGTATGGGAAACAGTATCCTATCCCTATGTAAGGGCAATTGCATAGAATGTATGGGAAACAGTACCCTATCCATACTTAAGAGCAATTATATAGAAATGTATGGGAAACAGTATCCTATCCCTATGTAAGGGCAATTGCATAGAATGTATGGGAAACAGTATCATATTCCCATGTAAGGGCAATTGCATAGAATGTATGGGAAACAGTATCATATCCCAATGTAAGAGCAATTACATAGAAATGTATGGGAAACATTATCCTATTCCTATGTAAGAGCAGTTACATAGAAGAAATGGATGGGAAACACTACCTTATCCCTATGTAAGAGCAGTTACATAGAAATGGATAAGAAATAGTACCCTGTTGCTTATTGCCCTTAAAATTACAGCTGAATACAAACTTATAAATTCTACAGATTTGCACAGGTTAATGATAATAGACTCCTCATATCAATTACATAAAGAAAAGGACATGTTAGTGCATCATGTTTTTCAGTAAGACAGTCATTGAAAGCACATCATACAGGTGGCCTGTGTGATCAGTCCACATAACGTTGCAAATTACTAAAGATTTCCAAATGTCTTGCATACTTTTCACTGACTTTATCATTTTCTTTAACAAGACAGTTATGGCAAAAATTGTTACAACTGTACAAAAAGTTTTCTTTTTTTATTATTTAATAAGAGACAGAAGATGAAATATGTCATTTTATATCCAGTCTCTCCCTGAGTTCAGAGTTGTACAATACACCTAGGTAAAAAGTAATGTGATATAGCACAAGGTAATAACATTATATAACAGTCATATTGCACAAGGTAATAACATTACATAACACAGCCATATAGCACAAGGCAATAATATTACATAACAAAGTTGATATGTGCATGGTATAAGGTTTATCTTGGTGTGATTTTCCAAAACGGGGCTTTCAGTTCAGGTTTTACATCACCATATGTTTAGCATATTTCATGTGTAACATTTTGTTTTGTTCCACTAACGAGTTGATAATATGTGCAATAGCTAATTGGAATGTTAATTAATTCAACATAATGTTTATTTATTTAAATCTTGATAATATCAGGGAAAATTTCCCACTTTATTCAAGTTTCACAGATATTCGTTTTTGAAATATATGCATGTTGCATTTGTGCACTTTATTCAGTTCTGCAAGAATGAACCTCTGTGACCTCCAGAATTACTTCTTTAGTGTTGCAATCTAGGTATATGAGGCCACTTACTAACCAGCCTAGCTGGTCTGGAGGTTTAAGTGTAGTGGCATGTAACTATGAGACAGACAAACTGGGTTCAATTCCTGACTGTGACATGTCAACTTTGTATCCCGTCATGTTACATTTTGGGCTTGTCAGACACAGTAGCTGTCTGACAGGTGGATCTGGGTAACATTCTAGGACATATGTCAAGTAAGATTTGAGAAGTGTAGTGGTCCAGGTAGATGAGACCAGTTACTAACCTGCCTAGCTGGTTTGGACCATTTAGCCAAGTGGTATGTGCACCTGACTGTGAGACCAATGAACCATGTTTGATTCCCAACTCAAACAGTTAGACTTCATATCCCTCCCATTACCTTGTGTTTACAATTAATTTCAACTCTTTTTGAAAGAAAAACAAAAACATATATATATATATATATATAT